>JASDQU010504028.1:0-24113 GCA_032191745.1 Picea mariana
ATGTTATTTTATTTATGTCGGCTTTAGGCCATTAAACCTCCTAGTCTCCTATATATACCAAGGAGACATTTTCATTTTGAATCATCTTGGACTTGAACATTTAAGTGGGGTAAAAGGAGGTTGCCCCCTCGAAGAGGCTTATTATCTGAAATCATCTCTTTTTCAAGGCGTTGAGTACTTTTCCTGAGGTTTTTCTATGCTATATTGATGTTTGGTTCTTAACAACCATTCCCCTTGCAAAGAACTCAGCCTTCCATTCGAAGACTAAGCATATACAGTTGAGGTACCACTTCATATGATTCACCTTGGAAGATGGACAATTGAAGCTGGAAAAGATACACACTAGCCAGAATCCTGCAGACATGTTAAAAAAGGGAGTAACCAGGGAGAAACTGAGTTCTTGCTTAGTTTTAGTTGGTCTTCAAGAATGAAGATGAAGATGAAAAATTTGCTAGTTCCAAGAAGGTTCAGAGTCCAACATTTACAACATCGGTGGAGTTGTTGAGATCAGTCTCCAAGTGGGATATTGTTGGTTGTGGAGCCTGATTATCTTCCTAATTTAGAGGTGTTTTACTTTCAGCCATGTTTATACCCCATGAAGTATTTACACCCCAGAAGTATGTATAGTCTTCCATGCAGGGGAGTGCAGAGGGGGGGTACCCCCTCTGTGGGGTTTGGGGGGGCTATCCCCCCGGCTGGGGGGTCTGGGCCTTGTAAAAGTATATTGTAATTTCATTGTAAATATGGACCATTCATTATAAGGTCGCAGATCTAACGATAGAGATTATGATAGGGTTTTTTTCCCTAGAAGGCAACCCTCTTTTATGAGGGAAATGTCTTGTGGCTATGTATATTGGCGAGTATTGTATTCTGAGAGAGGATACTGTGAGAGAAAGAAGAGGAAGTTACAACGGGTTTTGCTGTAGGTTGTATCCCTTCATTTTGTTGGATAATAATAAAGAAAGGACCTGGCAATTTCTCTGGTGGACGTAGCCCACACTGGGTGAACCACGTAAATCTATGTCTCTCTTGTATTGTATATCTTCTGTGTTTTGTTTCTGCATTTGTTTTATTTTATTGCTCCACAGTCCTGTTTTTTCTAACAGTTTAGTGAATAAAACTGCGGTGGGGAAGACTACACGCAGGAAATACGGATGGTTTCACGAGGTTTCCTAGAAATCAAATTTTCTCCCTTGTTGGAAGCCTCTGTAACCATTATTGGTACCCCTTGAGTAGTACCTCATCATACATAATTCGTACATGTCTATCACTCTCATGTATAGACAGGTATATTGGGAGTCCCCTAGGTCTCCTCAAACCAACCCTAGATTAGTCGATCAGTCACATGACTACTATAATGCCATTGAGAACAACACTCAAGAATATACTCTCTAGTATATGGGTAATCGGTTAGTATGGATAAGGGTATGGTCAAACCTCCTTAGTTGGTGCCCTGAGATATTGGGTAAAGTACTATTGCTCGACCCTACACGTATATCAAAGAGATATAGTACAGGGAAAAACCTTGTCCATAGGCACCTTGTAAACCCTAACCAAGGGAAACACACCAGATAAGGAATAAAAAGGACATTCTGGCCGTGCAACCTTACCTCTTGCATTCTGGTTGCAAATTTACTACACATTTTTTTCCTATTAAGAATTTGGGCATTCAAAACTATAGTATTATTAAGATCGGAGTACTCACCCTAATTGTAGTGGTACCTATCATTTTCAATCCTTTTTTTCCCATGGACCCGACCCCTTCCAGACACCCTTATTTGGCACTTATCCCATTGGATTCCTCTCTTCACCTTGATCGCAATGGTGCCTATCATTTTCAACTCTTTTTTTCTTATCTCGTCGACTCGACCCCTTCCCGACACCCTTATTTTTCACTTATCCCGTTGGTTTCCTCTTGTTTCCCTTATTGTAGTGGTATATATCACTTATCTACCTTTTCTTCCTCGAAACCACCCCTCATCTCCTAATGGCCCCCACTCGCCAAGACGAAACCAATCGAAAATTGAATAATGGTTGCATTGTTTCCATTCATGCTAAAATGGACCACATCTAGGAATAACTCTCTAGCGAAATAGAAGAACTCCACTTCTCTTTCCAAAAATTCTTATCCAAGGGTCCTTCCTCCTCTATCCCAAAACCCCAAGTCAAAGGTGTTGAATCTTCCAATCCAACAGCCTAGGTCACTTAGATAGAACATTAATTTTCCCTACATGGCATTACTGATTACTTGACCACACTTCATTGCGACATTCTCTATTTGGATCCAGAATGATGGCAATGGTGGAAATAACGTAGAAATGCAAGACAAGGGTATGTTTCTTGGACATGGTTTTTTTTTGAGTTGTATGAATGCTTTGACATAGAAACCCACCATTTAGGTCATTTGACTAAGTTGAAACAGTCTGGAACATTTTATCGTTTCCTTTGCGCACTTGGATTTCCGAACTGAGGTTATGACCAATGTCTTCTTCCGGGAATGCTTTATCAGTGGCCTCAAGGATTAAATTCAATCCCAGGTCCTCATGGCTTGTCCCTAGACTTGGTTGGAAGAAACTAAACGTGACAAGAAGGCACAACAGATCATCTTTTCCTAGAACAAAAAATCTGCTTTTATTCCCTGCCCTTGACCCCCTAATATTTCCCCTTCGGTCAATCCTCTCAAGGTCCAAAAATTAACATGAGCATAAATGGTTGAATGTTAACTCAAGGATATTTGCTATAAAATGTTATGTGAAATACTTACTTAGGCACAAGTGTAAAGAACATAAACTTTTTATGCCCATTTCAGAGGATTGTTTTGATGAATATGCTAAGGTTTCACCTGAGGCAACACTACCCCAAGCAGATGATGTTATGCCATCCCGTGATCCTCTCGAATTTGAACCATTGATTTCGTTGAATGCTCTCACTAGATTTTCTATTCCCCAAACCCTCAAATTGATTGGTTACATTAAGGGTAGGAAAGTCATCATCTTAGTTGACAGTAGCAACACTCATAATTTCATTCAATGCCACCTTTCCCAAGAAATCAATTGTTATATTTGCGTTTTCAACAATTTTCAAATCATGATTTCCAATCGTGGTTCCATGAAATGTGGGGGCAGTTTTGAAAATGTGTGCCTACAAATTGGTTAGTATAACTTGAAATCTCACATGTTTTCCATTGACATGGGTGGTTGTGACATTGTTCTTAGTGTCGAATGGATACTCACTCTAGGCCCCATAACTATGGATTTTAAGGATTTGAATATGAAATTCCAACAGGAAGGCCAACAATGTAAATTCCGAGGAATTATATAAGGCTCTCCGCATATCATCAGTTCCCATTGCATGAAAAATTTACTCAAAAACATATTTCTAGCATCAATTCCCAACTCCATTCCATTCAAACAGTTGAGACTCCCTCTATGCACCCCGACCTTCAATCTATCCTTTCCCAACATCACATTGTTTTCCAAACTCCCTAGGGTCTTCCCCCCTCACATGACGACCATGACCATTCCATTCCTTTAATTTTGGGTAGTCTTCCTCCCAATATGCACCCTTATCGCCATCCCTTTTCTCAAAAAAATGAAATTGATGAAATTATCCAAGAATTTCTAGAAGCGAGTGTTATTCATCCTAGTACCAACCCTTATTCTTCCCTTGTTTTCACAGTCCTCAAGAAGGAAGGCACTTGGCACATGTGTCTTGATTTGTGTTCCCTCAACAAACTTACCATAAAAGAAACATTCCCCATTTCTATCATAGATGACCTTCTGGATGAACTTATTGGGGCTCAATACTTTACCAAACTTGACCTTTTTTTTGGCTACCACCAGATACATATAAAAGAAGAAGATGTTCCCAAGACTACATTTCACACTCATGAAGGCCATTATGAGTTCTTGGCCATGCCCTTTGGTCTCTTTAATTCCCCCTCCACTTTTCAAAGTCTCATGAATCGTGTCTTTCATCCTTTCCTCCATCACTTTGTGGTAGTCTTCTTTGATGATATTCTCATCTATAGTAAAACTTGGCAAGCCCATGTCACCCATGTGGATCAATTTCTCCATCTCCTCTCCAAGCACAAAATTTTCCTCATATAGTCTAAATGGGCTTTCAATGTCTCTAAAATTTAGTGTATGGTTCATATTGTTGGCAAGGATGGTGTACAGGTGGATCCTAAGAAAATTGAAGCTATGAAAAATTGGCCTCGCCCTAAAAATATTAAAAGTATGTATGGTTTCCTAGGTTTAATAGGATATTATCGCAATTTTGTTTAGAATTATGGAAAAATCACATCTCCTCTAACAAATATCCTTAAAAAGAATGCTTTCAGTTGGACTCCAAGCACTGATCAATCCTTTCAAGCCTTGAAAGAATCTATGTGCATTATTCATGTATTGACCCTACCTGACTTCACCAAGACCTTTGTTTTGGAATGTGATGCATCGGGGAGAGGAATCAGGGCAGTGCTTATGAAATATGGATGACCTTTGGCTTTCACCAGCAAACAATTGTCAGAGCAACATTTGGGCCAATCGATCGATGAAAAGGAAATGTTGGCTATTTTGCATGCAATGGATCTCTGGAACCCTTATCTATTGGGGCAACGCTTCCAAATTAAAATAGATCATCAAAGCCTCAAGTACTTCCTAAAACAATGGATTTCATCCTTGTAGCAACAAAAATGGGTGACCAAGTTGTTTGGATATGATTATGAGATCATTTACAAGAAGGGAAAATAAAATGCCGATGTTGATGCTCTTTCTATGAAATATGAAGAAGAAGGATCCATGTTTTCCCTCTCATTCCTTTTCATCTACTGGATTCATGTTGTTCATTAATAATGGTTGCAAGGCCCCAAAATTTCCAACCTAATCCAACAACTACAATAGGATCTTCAAGCTTCTCCAGGGTACTCTTGGCACAATGACGATTTTCACTATAAAGGTTTCCTATATTTAAGAAAACAATTGGCCCTTAAATCTGCGGTGCTCTCTGAGTTTCATGCTTCACCTACCATGGGGCATTTAGGTTCTACCAAAACTTATGAATGGGTCAAACATTCTTTCTTCTGGGATGGTGATTTGAAAATCCTTAGATGTCAAAATTAGTTCTTAAGTACATATAAACATCCAACCAGATTTGGAAATGAAGATCGTCTTTGACTATTTGAAAATAACATGTGAATGTCTTACTTATCCATAAAATTCATTAACTGATAAATATAACTTGCGGAAATATGAAAGATAACACAATATAAAATAAAACAACTAATAAGACAAGAGTTGATAACAGAGTTCACCCCTCCCAGGCTACATCTCTGGGTCCCTTTCCAATCAGTGAGACCGCTCAATTAATCTCAAATATGATTCTAAGAAAAATGAGTATAAACTTGACTATCTTCTAAATAGGTTCTTAGAGACCCCCTTTTACACACATAATGAGATTATGGATCTCATACATGAAGAATTGGACTAAGAATTTTTATACATAGAATTTTTACACATAATAGACATCACCATCAGATTCCTCTTGAAATTTTGAGAAAAATGAGTATAAACACTTTATACTTCCCTCTAAGAACTCAATGGCAAGCAAAACGAGGTAGGCCAAAACTATGAACACCTCTTGAATGGAAATCGAGACAAAAATATGCAACTGACATGAACTTCTATGCAGACCCTCTCTTTGGCATGCATTTCCATTTCCCATACTATGGCACGAAGCTAAGTTTATATATTCTAGGTCAGGATAATCGCGGCCCTTTATTCCCAGATTGCATTAAATAAAACTTTAAATACAATTTCGTTGGTTGTTATAACCAACACATATTCATGGCACAATGGTTAAATCTCTGGGAATATATCTTGGAGGTTCCCAGTTTCATCCACAACCATGCACATCCGTTTGATTTTTTGTTAAAACTTTATAACTATACATTAAATACGTTGGTTGTTATATATATATATATATATATATATATATATATATATAATTTAAATTCATAATTACCAAAACCAATGAATTGACCACCTTGGAGTTTAGACCTTGAATCATTATTGGCCAATCTAGGCCTACCAGGTGGCAACCCGTGATTGGTCCACCTCACACCGTGCCATGTCACCTACCAATTGTATTGTATGGTCACTGCCATGTGGCACTTTCTGGTACTTCCATGTCATTTCTTAGTCATTTCCATGTCATCGTATAGGTGTTGATTGTTCCTTCCACCTATCACATGCCACATCATCATACGGATGACACGTGGCAATTTTTTATTGGTCCACATGGGTGCCTAAAAATTCCAAAAATGACTGACATGTGGCAACCTCTCATGATTCCACATCATCGTACTGAAGTTAGTATGATTTCATATTGATACTTTTATGACCTATACAGAAAGGCCACATGGCAGAATGTGGGCCTGCCATGTGGCAAAATGTGGGCCTACCACGTGGCACCCCTGCTTTAACCTTTTCCCTAGTTTGACCAAACTTTGACCGACCATAACTTATTCATATGAACTCCGTTTAAGGTGATTTTTGCATCCTTGGAAATCTATTGTCGATCTCTACATGATGAATTCATTTTCAAGAGAATTTGAGATGATTGTTTTTTAGCATTCCAGATCCTCCTAGATCTTTTTTAGCATTCCAAATCATCCTAGATCACACCTCCCCACTGAAGAAATTTTGGACCTCCAAAAGTATGGATCATTTAGAAATGAAGTGAGGATATTGTCTCCTCACTTGTCCACTATCATCCATCCTTACTTCTTGGATAATGAGCATCTAAATCATCATAACGATAATGAAGAATCAAACAACATTGTTGACGAAGTTAACCATTCCCTTAAATTCACAAACTCCATCATTCATTGTTGCAACTACTAACCATACTCCACTGACTAGTAATAAACTGAACAAAAAAACTGAATATACAGATGTGAAAGATAACCATCAACATATTTTCCATTTTAACAGGAAAAACACCAACCAAAGGACCTATTTTACTTTCAACTGTAGGCTGTAAATCTGGATCCTAGACACTAACATTAAGTAACATGTGCTCTGTAGTGACAACAGTCAAATTTGTATTCATCTGATGAGCTCTCACAATGAACTCAATCCCATCCTTGAAAAGTTGATACTTATTTTGATCCCTTTAGAAAATGGCCTTCCTTTCATACAAGTATGGATTTCCCAAAACCATCTCGCAAATTTCAAGTGGAACAAAGTCTAAATCTACCTCATCAATGAAACTGGATGTGATAAAAAACCATAACTTGCATTTCTTAGTTACATGTACCTGAGAATTCTCACAAATCCAACCTAAAGGATATGTTCTCTGATGAGGCCTAGTTTCCAATCCCAAATTGTGAACAACTTTCTCTGAAATAAGATTCACTTGTGATACACTATCAACAAGTGTATTAATCTTAGTGTGTTTTGAGATAACTTGTAAATGAAACAGGTCATTTCTTTTCCTTCCATCAATAATTACATTATCTTTTGAAGAAGAAGTATGTGAAATGAAACTTGCAACAAAATATTTACCTTTTATGTCCATAGTTGTAACCTTAGTTTCATCCTAAGAATCTGATCCAAGATCCTGTACTATGGTCGTGGTCTTCTTTTTACCCTTTCTAGGTTGAGCCCACTTTGATTTCAATTCGAGTTGCAACTTCCAACAATTCTTCTCATTATGTCATTTCTTCTTGTAGTGAGAACATGTAGGCTTCTTCTCTTCATCCTTCTTCACTGTAATTGTCTTTTTACTCTTCCATTTTTACTTCAATATCTCCTCGCATTCATGTGGCTCTCCTGACACATCCTCAACAACATGTTTTCCTTTTGTATCTTCAAGATGTGTAGTTTGTACTAATACTTATTCAATATTTGTAGGATTAAACATCAATATAGTATGGAGAATATATGAGTGCATACCAGCAATATAGTTTACAAGAGTTTGGGGAGTATGTAATGGAATTCCCAAAGATAACGCCTTCCTCTTAAATTCCCTTTTCTATGTCTTAAATGTTTCCAAGTAATCATTGATGTTTTCATATAAGCTAATGGATAATTTTATTTTCTTAAGGAAGTAGTAAATTCAATCTAGGAAGAAATCATTTTACCATGTTGAATAAGATCAGCTTGTGTCTGACTATCCCACCATATCCAAGCTATGAAACTCAGGAAAAGAGTAGCCAACTATATCTTTGAAGTGTCCTC
Source organism: Picea mariana (assembly GCA_032191745.1). Classification (NCBI taxonomy): domain Eukaryota; kingdom Viridiplantae; phylum Streptophyta; class Pinopsida; order Pinales; family Pinaceae; genus Picea; species Picea mariana. Next base: position 8,241 of record JASDQU010504028.1, read on the forward strand.
TATGATTTTATGTATCCTACAATATAGTTCAATCTGTTTGGCCTAATTATCCAACTTATCTGCATTCAAATATCCATCATAAGTAGGAAAATCAAAATTTACATCTAGATTTAAAAAAGGCAAATCATGAGAATGAGAAGACTTATTAGAATATCTTTTCCTCTTATGAAAATAATGATCACTTCCATCACAAGAAGATGATGATGATGATGAAGACATCGATGATAATGATGGGGATGAAGGAGTCTCTGTAGGTTTGTCATCTCTTCCTTCTTCTTTTACTACTTCATTTTTTACTGATGTACATTGATGCAGGAGCATCGTAAGTAAACCAACAAAGAGAGTGCAAAAGAGAAGGACAGTTGGAAACGTACCAGCACACATTTTGAAGGCATTTTGAATTTAAAAAGACGGAGCATTAATGTTACAGCCAGAAGGATGTATTTCATTTATGTTTTAGATATTGTAAACAGATCTTGAGCATTGCTCTCATATGTCAGTTATGGAGGCATTTAATTGTAATGAATGTAAAGTCGGTAGCTTTTAATTTTTGACTAGATAGCTTAGAGTTGTAGGAGGGAAAACTCTATAAATCTCCCTCATATGTATGGTATTGTATTATTATTCTCATCGTAATTGTAAGCTGTAGAGAAAGAGAGCAAGAGAATAGGAGAACAAAGATTGTAGAATTTGTATAAGCAGATAGTTGTCACTATTGAACCCATGTACAGAAGCACTTGGATTAATATAAGAACGCTTTGATCCAATTCTATGGTGTGTCATGCTTACTGTTTTCATCTATTGAATGGTATGTTTACAGTTGGTTTATGTTCTCTGTTATGCATTTGTTTCAATGCTTTGTGTGTATGAATTCATGTTGAATGTATGAAGTCTGTGAGAGGAGAAGTATAAGTTTCAATTGTTTCTTTTCCCGAGAATTCCTACAAGGAGAGCAGTGAAGGTCTGCAAAGAGTGCATTGACGAGTTTTGAGTTTCATCTAAAAAAATATCAAGAGAGATACAGTTGTTCTCATACCAAAAGAAGTGCAGGTATAACACAGATCCATGCAAGGTGTGCGCAGGATGGTTGAAGTTTTAAATTCATCTAACCAAGGAGGAAGGTTGAAGAACTGTTGTTGCAAGGAATGCACAGAGTTGGAAGTGTGAAATAACCCAAGGTTATTGTGAATGCCGCAAGTAGTGCATGCAAGAACCCTTTAGAAATCCTTGTATTGTAGCAAGTATAAGCTTAGGAATGATAGGGATTTGGAAGAATTCGAAGGAGGAATGAGGTTTGGAATCTCCTCACAGAAAACCAAGTTAGGAAGGAAAAGACGCCAGGTATTTGGGTAGGAGTATTTGAGAAACCTTAATGAATGGTTGAATTTATCAGAGGGAGAATCGTCTAAGTTTCATGGACCGTTAGATCTTGTAGATCAGTGGGAAGGTTAAGGTTGAGTGTCTTTTAGCACTCATAAGCATAGGAGGAGTAGTGTTCGTTGAATTTGGATCGACGAGATCCGTTGATCTCATGCTTGAATTTTGTCGTTTTAGAATTCGGGGTGTGGAGAAAGTTGTGACTCAGAGTCAAGAGTTGAGAATTCTCGATTTGTGAAGTCCCGATAGAATCAGGATCGTCAGATCACGGGAAGCTCAGAGCCATTGATTTGTGATGAGGAGTCATCACAATTTTGGTTATTGGTGAAGGGTGTTGTTGCATTGCAAATCGCCGATACACAAAATCCCAAGGTGCTGAAATATTTGGGCCCCAGGTTTTAGTCAAAGCTCACATCAAGTGAAGTCAAGGAAGGAACCAAAGATCCGTTAGCCCTTTTCGGTGTTTTGGGGATTGAAGAAGTCAGAGGGACTCATATTTGAGGTCGCAAAGTCGCAAAAACTGAAATACCTTTTCAAGCAAAGGTTGTGGTCACATCAATTGGTCACGTGGGTAAGATTTTGCACTTTGTGCTTGTTCACATAGGCTTAACCCTGAAGAAGGACCTGTGGAAACACTTGTGTGTTGGAGATTTCTGTGGGGAATAAAAGAGTCAATCAGACTCAAGGGTAGATAGAGAACGATCCTTAGACTGAGAGGTCAAGCAAAACCTACTGAGTTAGGGGTGTTGCACCAGGTGGTATCAGAGCTCAGATTTTGAATTCCTGTAGCGGAGAAGTAGGTTTAATACAATGTTTCCCAGAAGATGTCAAGATAGACCAATGTTCGATCCAACTGTGGAAAGGGAAATGACAGAAATTCATGCTCGATTAGATTCTATGGAGACAACACAGAGATGGATAACTGATGCAGGAGATGCCAGAGAATCTGAGAATGAAAATGAGGTTGGAGTTGAAGAAGAAGTTGTAGCCGGAGATGCTACAGAAGAACGTCTATTCATAGCAGTCGCAAGAATAGGTGCCAAAGTAAAGATGGATATTTCGATGTACGAAGGAAATTTAGATGTTGAGGAGCTGCTAGATTGGTTTAGAGCTCTAGATAAGTACTTCGATTATAAAGATATCGAAGAGGATAAAAAAATAAAACATGTTTTCACTAGGCTTAAAAGGAATGCAACACTGTGGTGGGATGAACTGCAAGCTGACAGGCATTGCAAAGGCAAGAAAAGAATCAAAATATGGGATAGGATGGTCACCAATATAAAAGCCAAGTTTATACCCATATATTACCAAATCAATCTGTTTCGAAGAATGCATAATTTGAGATAGAAAGGGATGACAATGAAGGAATAGATTGAAGAATTCTATAGGATAAACATCAGAGCTGGTCATCTTGAGAGTGATGATGAAAAGGTCGTCAGATACATGAATGGTCTGAGATATGAGATTCAATATGAGATGATCATGATGACAATTAGGAATGTGGAAGATGCTTATCAAATGGCTTTGAAGGAAGAAGAGAAATTAGCCCAAATGCCAGGTCAAAGGGGCAGAGGTAGAAGTCAAAGCAGAGGAAAAGAAATTGCCCAGAACCGAGTACAAAATCCTAAGGATGAAGAAAAGAAACCTCATACTCACCCTGAAAGAGGAGGAAGTTCAAAGGGAATATAGTATGCCGATAAGAACACTTTTCTGTGAACAGGAGGAAGAGGAAGAGGAAGAGGAGGTGAAATAAATTGTTTTGTCTGTGGAAAGATTAGACATAAATATTTTGAATGTCCTGATAGAAAAAAGGATGGATGAGAATATCACATTTCAGAAGCGCAAAGGCAAAATGTTGAGGCAGAAGATGCAAAAGGCAGAAGATTCTTAATGATGAGGAAAATTCACTTGAAACTAGAGAAACAGGTGGAGAATCCAATCTAGAGAAATAGTTTGTTCATAACTGCTTGCAAGACCAAGGATATGTTATGCAAGGTGATAGTGGACAATGGAAGTATAGATAATCTAGTATCCACAGAAATGGTGGAGAATATGGAATTGGAGAAAGTTTCACATCCAATCCCATACAAGGTTTCATGGTTGCAAAAAGGACATCAGGTAATTGTCAATAAACAATGTTTAGTTAAATTTAAGATAGGGGGATACAGAGATGAAATTTTATGTGATGTTATTCCCATGGATGTCTGTCATATTTTGTTGGGGAGACCATGGAAATATGACATAAATGTTTTTCATGATGGAAGAAAGAACACATACACCTTGGAGAAGAATGGTAGAACACATATGTTGTTGCCAATTGAAGACAAGAAGGTTAAAGCAGAAGCAAGAAATACTATACTTATCATGAGTGAAAAGGAACTTCCAGAGGTAGTCAAGAAAGAATAAGAAATACAGTTTGTTGTAGTGAGAAAACCTAGAGTCATCTTGACCATTACTTCGATAGATGATCTACCGGAGAAAATTCAGGAACTGCTAGAGAATTTCACTGATATAGTGGTAGACGAATTACCTTGTTCGTTGCCACCCATCAAGATTATAAGCCATCACATTGACCTTATACTAGGGGATATTTTATCAAACAAAACAACGTACAGACTGGCACTGCAGGAGAATGAAGAGGTCAAGAAGAAAATCAAATATTTAATGGATAAAGGGTTAGTTAGAGAAATTTTGAGCCCATGTGTTGTACCAACAGTGTTAAGTCCAAAGAAATATGGTGGATGGAGAATGTGTACAGATTCGAGGGCTATAAATAAAATCACCATCAGGTATAGATTTCCTTTACCCAAGATGGATGACTTGATGGATTGCTTAAGTGGAGCAAAGTTTTTTTCAAAAATTGATTCGAAAAGAGGATATCATCAGATTAGAATGAGAGAAGGTGATGAATGGAAGACAACATTCAAAATGAATGAAGGGTTGTATGAATGGCTTGTCATGCCATTTGGTTTGAAGAATGCACCAAGTACCTTCATGAGATTAATGAACAAAGTCTTGAAGGATTTCATTGGGAGGTTTGTGATTGTGTATCTTGATGATATACTGATCTTCAATAAGACTGAAGAAGAGAATTTGAGACACCTAACTCTAGTGATGAGGAGGTTGCAGCAAGAGAAATTGTTGCTAAATTTGAAGAAGTCGTCTTTCATGAAGAAAGAACTTATTTATTTGGGGTTTGTGATATCTACGAATGAGTTGAAGATGGATCCTGAGAAAGTAAAAGCAATCAGAGATTGGCCATCGCCAAGGAATATCTTCGAAGTCAGAAGCTTCCATGGATTTGCTAGTTTTTATAGGAAGTTCATCAGAAATTTTAGTGGGATTAGTGCACCAATGATGGACACAGTCAAGAAAAGACATAAACATTTTCATTTGACAGAGGAAGCAGAGAAAAGTTTCAAGTTACTGAAGGGGAAAATAACTGAACAACCAGTTCTGGTTTTTCCAGACTTTAGTAAAACATTTCAAGTCAGGTGTGATGCAAGTGGATTCGTGATTGGAACAGTCTTAAGTCAAGACAACAGGCCTATTGCATACTTCAGTGAGAAGTTGAACAAGAGAAATATGAAGTACAATCAATGTATGATAAGGAATTTTATGCAATCATATAGGCACTAAAGAAATGGAGACATTACTTGGCCCCAAAAGAGTTTTTATTGTATAGCGACAACCATTATTTACAATTCATAACTTGACAGGAGAAGTTGAACCAGAAACATGCGAAGTGTGTTGAATTTATGCAGAACTTTACTTTTGTTATAAAACACATTTCTGGAACTGCTAACAAGGTTGTTGATGCATTGAGAAGGAAATGTTTCATTATGTAGGAGTTTTGTGCGAAGACCTTAGGTTTCGATACCCTTAAGGATATGTACAGGGATGATTCAAATTTCAAGGATGCTTATGAAGCGTGTGAGAATCCTATTCTAAGAAAAAAAAACCAATGGATTGAATATTTAATTCAGGATGGATTATTATTCAAAGGAAATCAGTTGTGTATCCCAAAGAGTTCAATGAGAGAAAACCTTATGAAGGAAAAACATAGTGGGGGATTGGTTGGAAATTTCAGCCATGATAAAACCTTTATGCAACTAAACGACTTATATTATTGGCCAGGGATGAGGAAAGATAAGAATTTTTTGAACAAATGCATGATTTGCCAGCATGCAAAGGGGAAAATATAGAATACAGGGTTGTATCAACCATTTACAGTACCATAGAGGCTGTGGGATGCGGTAAGCATGGATTTTGTGTTAGGACTGTCGAGGACACAGAGAGTTTGTGATGCCATATTCGTGGTAGTTGAAAGATTCTATAAAATGGCACATTTCATTCCATGTCAGAAAACCAATGATGCAATGCATATTGCAAATTTGTTTTTCAAAGAAGTTGTTAGACTTCACGACTTACCAAGGAGTATTGTTTCAGACAGAGATACCAAATTTGTTGGTCATTTCTGGAGGACACTATGGAAAAAGCTGGAAACAGATTTATCTTTTAGCTCAGCATATCACCCTCAGACAGATGGACAGACCAAGGTAGTGAACCAAAGTCTGGAAGACTTATTGAGGAGTTTAGTAGCTGAACATCACATTCAGTGGGATCAGATTCTGCTGCAAGAAGAATTTGCATATAACAACTCACCTAACAGGAGCACAGGACAGAGCCCATTCTAGATAATGTATGGAATGAAGCCAAGAGGAGTGTCTGAGTTGAGGGACTTAGAGAAAGTTGAGTTCCGAAGTGCTGGAGCAGAGGATTTTGCAGCAGAGATGTAGGAGCTCCACAGTAAAATCAAAGAGCGATTGCAGAATTCCAACCAAGAATACAAGCGCAGAGCAGATCAACACAGAAGATAAGTTCAGTTCAAAGTGGGAGATTTGGTCTTAGCACATTTGAGGAAGGAAAGGTTCCCAAGGGGAACATATAATAAGATGAAAATGAAAAAGATAGGGCCGTGTAAGATTTTGAGAAAATTTTAGGCCAATACTTATGAAATAGAATTGATAGATGGGGTAGGGATATCGCCCATATTCAACGTAGCATATCTGTATCCTTACAGAGAAGATGAAACTGAGGAATTAGAGGAATTTCAATGGGTTAAACAAATGTCTGTAGCTAAAAATCCGCAGATGGAAAGGATAATTGATCAGAGAATTAGCAAGCAGACCCAAAGGAAGAAATATTTTGAGTATTTGATAAAATGGAAGGGATACCTGATTGAAGATGCAAGTTGGGAAAGCGAAGCGGAGATCCAGAAACATGGACAGACGGTACAGGATCTTATAAACAAGAGTTTATGAATTTTTCAGCCAAGGGAGTATGATGCAGGAGCATCGTAAGAAAACCAACAAAGCAAGCACAAAAGCGAAGGACAATTGGAAATGCACCAGTGCACATTTTGAAGGCATTTTGAATTTCAAAATACGGAGCATTGATGTTATAGACAAAAGGATGTATTGAATTTATGTTTTGGAGATTGTAAACATATCTTGAGCGTTTCTCTCATCTGTCGGTTATGGAGGCATTTAATTTTAATGAATGTAAAGTAGGTAGCTTTTAATTTTCAACTATATAGCTTAGAGTTGTAGAAGGGAAAAATTTAGAAAGCTCCCTCATATGTATGATACTATATTATTATTCTCATTGTAATTGTAAGTTGTAGAGCAAGAGAATAGGAGAACATAGATTGTAGAATTTGTATAAGCAGATAGTTGTCACTATTGAACCCATGTACAAAAGCACTTGGATTAATATAAGAATGCTTTGATCCAATTCTATGGTGTTTCATGGTTACTATTTGCATATATTAAATGGTATGTTTACAGTTGGTTTATTTTCTCTGTTATGCATTTGTTTCAATGCTTTGTGTGTATGAATTCATGTTGAATGTATGAAGTTTGTGAGAGGAGAAGTATAAGTTTCAATTGTTTCTCTTATTGAGAATTCTTGCAAGGAGTGCAGTAAAGTTCTGCAAAGAGTGTGTTGATGAGTTTTGAGTTTCATCTCAAAAAATATCATGAGAGATATCGTTGTTCTCATACCAACAGAATTGCAGGTATAGCACAAAGTCGTGCAAGGTGTGCACTAGCTGGTTGAAGTTTTAAATTCATCCAACCAAGGAGGAAGGTTGAAGAACTGTTGTTGCAAAGAATGCACAAAGTTGGAAGTGTGAAATAACCCGAGGTTATTGTGAATGCCTCAAGGAGTGCATGCGAGAACCCTTAAGAAATCCTTGTATTGTAGCAAGTATTAGATCAGGAAGGATAGGGCTTTGGAAGAAGTCGAAGGAGGAACAAGGTTTGGAATATCCTCGTAGAAAACTAATTTAGGAAGGAAAAGATGCCAGGTATTTGGGAAAGAGTCTTTGATAAACCTGAACGAATAGTTGAATTTCTCAGAGGGAGGATTGTCAAAGTTTTGTGGACCGTTAGATCTTGCAGATTAGCGGGAAGGTTAAGGTTGAGTGTCTTTCAGCACTCATAATATTAGGAGGAGTAGTGGCCATTGGATTTGGATCGACGAGAGCCATTGATCTCGTGCTTGAATTTTGTCGTTTCAAAATTTGGGGTGTGGAGAAAGTTGTGACTTAGAGTTGAGAGTTGTGAATTCCTGATTCGTGAAGTCCTGATAGAATCAAGACCATTAGATCATGGGAAGCTCAGAGACATTGATTTTTTATGAGGATTCATCACTATTTTGGTTATTGGTGAAGGGTGTTGTTGCATTGCAAATCACCGATAAGCAAAATCTCGAGGTGCTGAAATATTTGGGCCCCAGGTTTTAGTCAAAGGTCACATCAAGTGAAGTCAAGGGAGGAACCAAATATTTGTTATCCCTTTTCAAGGTTTTGGGGATTGAAGAAGTCAGAGGGACTCATAATTGGGTTCGTGAAGTTGCGAAACCCGAAATACCTTTTCGGGAAAAGGTTATGGTCACATCACTTGGTCACATGGGTAAGAGTTTGTGCTTTGTGCTTGTTCACACAGATGTAACCCCGAAGAAGGACCTGTGGAAACACTTGTGTGTTGGAGATTCCTGCGAGGAATTAAAGAGTCAATCAGACTCAAGGGGAGATAGAGAATGATTGTTAGACCGGGAGGTCGAGAAGAACCTGTTGAGGTAGGGGTGTTGCACCAGATGGTATCAGAGCTCAGATTTTGAATTCCTGTAGCAGAGAAGTAGGTTTAATACAATGTCGCCCAGAAGACGTCAAGATAGACCAATGCCCAATCCAATTGTGGAAAGGGAAATGAGAGAAATCCATGTTTGATTAGATGCTATGGAGATAGTACAGAGACGGACAGCTGACGCAGGAAATGTCAATGAATTTGAGAATGAAAATGAGGTTGGAGTCGAAGAAGAAGTTGTAGCCAAATATGATGTAGAAGAACGTCTATTCAGACCAGTCGCAAGAATAGGTGCCAGAGAAAAGATGTACATTCTGATGTATGAAGTCAACTTAGACATTGAGGAGCTTCTAGATTGGTTTAGAGCTCTAGATAATTACTTCAATTATGAAGATATCAAAGAGGATAAAAAAAATAAAACATGTTGTCACTAGGCTTAAAGGGCATGCATCACTGTGGTGGGATGAGCTGTAGGATGACAATCATTGCAAAGGAAAGAAAAGAATCAAAACATGGGATAGGATGGTCGGCAAGTTGAAATCCAAGTTTATACCCAGATATTACCAAATCAATCTATTTCAAAGAATGCATAATTTGAGATAGAAAGGGATGACAGTGAAGGAATACACTGAATAATTCTACATGATAAACATCAGAGATGGTCATTGTGAGAGTGATGATGAAAAGGTAGCCAAATACATGAATGGTATGAGATATGACATTCAAGATGAGATGAGCATGATGACAATTAGGAATGTGGAATATTCTTATCAAATGGCTTTGAAGGTAGAAGAGAAATTGGCCTGAAAGGAAGGTCAAAGGGGAAAAGGTAGAAGTCAGAGCAATGGCAAAGTAATTGCCCAGGACTGAGTACAGAAGCCCAAGGATGAATAAAAGAAACCTCATACTCACCCTGAAAGAGGAGGAAGTTCACATCGATGACAATATGCCGATAAGAACACTTTTCCTTGAACAAGAGGAAGAGGAAGAGATAGAGGAGGTGAAATAAAGTGGTTTGTCTGTGGAAAGATCAGACACAAATCTTTTGAATGTCCTGATAGAAAAAATGGTGGAGGAGAAGCTCACATTTCAGAAGAACAAAGGCAAAATGTTGAGGCAGAAGATGCAGAAGGCAGAAGATCCTTAATGATGAGGAAAATTCTCTTGAAACTAGAGAAAGAGGTGGAGAATCCAATCCAAAGAAACAGTTTGTTCATAATTGCTTGCAAGACCAAGGATAGGGTATGCAAGGTGATAGTGGATATTGGAAGTACAGATAATCTAGTATCCACAGAAATGGTGGAGAAGCTGGAATTGGAGACAATTGCACATCCAAGCCCATACAAGGTTTCATGGTTGAAAAAAGGACATCAGGTAACTGTCACTAAACAATGTTTAGTTGAATTTAAGATAGGGGGATACAGAGATGAAATTTTATGTGATGTTATTCCCATGGATGTCTGTCATATTTTTTTGGGGAGACCGTGGAAATATGAAAAAAATGTTGTTCATGACGGAAGAAAGAACAAATACACCTTGGAGAAGAATGATAGAACACATATGTTGTTGCCAATTGAAGACAAGAAGGTGAAAGAAGAAGCAAGCAATACTATACTTCTCATGACTGATGTTAGTCCATAAATTTTCACTTGACTGTGAGAGGGCAATATAGGGCATCATCAGTTTATGGCAAAGTGTTTAGGAGATTTTTATAATTTGGTTTTTTGAATAAGGTGGTTGAAAATTGGCTCAAGGTTATAACATAACATGAAAATCAAGATCGGAACATAGTATATCCCATTTACTGAGTAAAAGGTAGGCACATAGATGGATTAAACCAATAATAAAAAGAGAGGATGAAGCCTTCAATTTGTCAACTTCACATAAATTCTTGTCTCAGAATATCATAAAGAAACAACATCAGCTTAAAATCAAAACTTGAAATTAATTCCCATGACAAATTCTTTACTGTATTAATTAACAATCAAGAAACAAATGCATTGCAGTCTGAATAATGAATTCAAGCATGAATAAAGAAAAACAGAGTATAAAAGAGTGTCTAACCATCCATATGCCTTTTCTATTAAGTGTCAAATAGAACATAAATTCCTTTACAAGGAGTTTCACAAAAAAGTCCTCTGGATCTTCAATTTTTTGACCTGAATAGAATCTTTCCTCTGCCTATTTAAACTATCCACAAAACCCCTGATCCTATCTTCTAGAATGTTCTTAATGACTAGATCTAGATAACATCTATCTATTAGGGAGGTTAGCTCAAAAAGAGCATTTACATTCCAAAAATAGATCATTGCTCAACAACTTAATATCATATGATATTGCCAGCATTACATTCAATTCTACAAAACAGGTATTAGTTTGATCTAGTCATACATTTCAAGGTCTTTCCATTTCACAAGTCAAAACGAGTAGACACTGCCATATTCCCTCGAAAACATCAAAATTATGATTGTACCAATCTTCATGAAACTTTTAGGATATGATAACAACAGCAGCTTTGGCAGTTTTCTGTTTGAGCTTTTTTGTAAGCACGACATTATGCCAATAGAGTCTGAAGTTTATTTCTCTAATCTCTTTGAGCATTGCCCTTTGCTCTTTTTTTTTCTTCTTGAAACCTTGAATCCTTTCTTGCTGACGAGCACTCCATTGTTCTATATGGGCCTTTTCTCTCTTCAACTGTCTCACTATCTTCTGGAGTTCCTTGATCCTTTCTCTATCACTTATGACTTTAACCTTAAATTCGGGGAACTCTTCAAAAGGTGTAGGCTCATTCAAATTTATGGCAACCTTGGGTTCTCTTAATTTAACTTGGTATTTAGAAACCAATCCTGAGCTGTGTTCTTCATCAGAACTTGTTGAATCCATGGCTTCAGGCATATTTGATATGTGATCTGAATCTACAAGGTAACCCTTTTTATTTTCAGGGATACCACTGATACCTTTACCAATTTATTTAGCTTTTGCCAATCTGGTTGTAGCTCTTGCTATAGGTTTTGTAGATGATGAAACAATTTGTTTACCTCTTTTTACTAGTTTCTTATGCAATGGAGGTCTTTTTTCTTTTTTCCTGGTACTTGCTTCAACATCTTCAGAGTGATCTTCTATAACTATAACGTTTTCTTCTTTGATTGAGGGATTGAACACGAATTTGGACTTCAACCTGTATTTTTTGGTAACCCTAGTAGAATTCCTTCTAGGGTTTTGAGACACATGCATACCTTTATTCTTTTTCCTTTTGACTGCAGTGCCTTTTTTACTAGTTGAAGGTGATTCACGCTTGGTTGTGGCTTGACTATGAAAATCTTCATTTGAATCTTCTTCCCCTTTAACATCTTCCTCAAAAAACATTTCGATTTCTGGATCCAACTTCAGTCTTTTACCTATGCTATTCCTCGTCACCCTGATCATAGGCATTTTTTCTTTAACAGGGGTTTCATCAATTGAAATATTTTGTTTATGTGTAACAGTGTTTTTTCCTTTGCCTTTCTTCTGTTTGCTGGATTGTGGGTAGGATTTAAGGATTGCATGAGCCCGCTCCAGGGTTTCTATATTTCTCTCAGCGCAGACACGACTAGAGTCTTAATTAAGACCTAATGAAATAGGCTTCTCTTTGCATTGGAGGAGTGTGACTGCACTCTTTTTTACATCTTTGTTAAGATTTTGAGCAGAAAGTAAGGCAGAATTAAAAAATAATCGCCATTTAGATGCATTAATAACCTAATGTGGTAGATATAAATTTGTGAGAATCTGCCTTTGCAGGTGATATACCTATGGATAACAATCATAACAATGTGCCATTCTGGTCTAATCCAGCTATGAGGAACTCCCTTTCTCCAATTCAGATTTTACTTATCTGGAAGAAAGAATTGATTGACAAACTCTATAACTACATGCTCCTTCTTCCACCATCGTTCTCCTCCAACCACCAATCTGCAAGCTTTGGCAATTGTTTGTTCGGTCACCATCATTAGCAGCTTCCCGATATCCACTTCATAACCATCAAAGTTCTATGCAAACTCCATAGAGACCTGTTCGTCGTAACCTTGGAAAGTGGTGAGGAATTCAAACCAACCAGAATCTCTAAACCTTTGAGCCATCTGAGGATAAGCTTCGAGAATTTTGGCACCCTCGCATTCTAATCTGACCACTTGTCCGCTCTTCTTAGGCACCATCAAAACACAATGCTACGATTGGCACTGCTCAGATTCTTAATATGCTACTTGCAATCTATTAATATATAACCATTCTCCTGAGAAAACAGTTGTTCTTAAAATTCAGCAAAATCAGGACAAAGAGTGACCGTTTCAAATAATTATCTTTGGGAATTGAACGATTTGAAATGAGTCCTTTGCAAGTATAGAGAAATCTGATCATGTAATGGTTTGAATCATCAAATGATTCAAGAGCCATCATGGCAAACATGTGAACTCTTATTCCACGATCTGATTAATCATAACGGAATCTAGGTGGTAGGCACATATTAAGGCATGATTATATTTGTGCTACGAAAATAATGCTATTCCAGTAGCGCTATTAATGACTTAGTATAATTGGAATTTGTAAACTTCAAACAGGCATATGAAGTGACGCATCATTCAAAACCATGTCTTTAAACTCCAAACTTAAATAAATTATTCAAAAAGCTAAAACGCAAACCATAACAAGATGAAAATAGTTAATGAAGTGCAGGTAGGAAGGGTTTAGGATTAGGATTTCTCACTAAATCAAAAGCAAAATTAGAGACTAACACTGGCTCCCTCTGGGGATGGAGTTTTGATAATAAACTCCAAGAACTGTAGACCAATTCCCTTTCCTTTATTTCCGATTCACTAATCTCCCTGCATCATTCAGTCTTTATTCACAGTATAACTATAAAAACAAGTCCATTGGGTCTATGGAGTCTTTATTGAAAAGAAAACCTACTGTACTAACTGAAAACCTGATGATTCTTTAGAGAAAATAGAGCTTCAAGAACCTCCCATTCACTAGGCCTCCAAAAGTTTTTGTGTTGTCTAAATTATGCAGGAGAAAAGTGTTATTGTCCATTACCTTGGCTATTTTGAAAGACCATACCATAGGTTATCAAACTTACCTTGTTTTGCGTGTGAGAACCCTTTATAAATCCTTGTATTGTAGCAAGTATAAGCTCAAGAAGGATATGGATTTGGAAGAATTCAAAGGAGGAACAAGGTTTTGAATCTCCTCGCAAAAAACCAAGTTAGGAAGGAAAAGGTGCCAGGTATTTGGGTAGGAGTCTTTGAGAAACCTGAATGGACGGTTGAATTTCTCAGAGGAAGAATTGTCGAAGTTTCGTGGACCGTTAGATCTTGCAGATCAAAGGGAAGTTTAAGGCTAAGTTTATTTTAGCACTCATAAGCTTAGGAGGAGTAGTGGTCGTTGTATTTGGATCGACGAGAGTCGTTGATCTCGTGCTTGAATTTTGTCGTTTTGGAATTCGGGGTGTGGATAAATTTGTGACTCGGAGTCGAGAGTTGCGAATTCTCGATTCACGAAGTCCCGATAGAATCAAGACCATTAGATCATGGGAAGCTTAGAGCTATTGATTTGTGATGAGAAGTAATCACAATTTTGGTTATCGGTGAAGGGTGTTGTTGCATTGCAAATCGCCGATACGCAAAATCCTAAGGTGCCAAAATATTTGGGCCCCAAGTTTTAGTCAAAGGTCACATCAAGTGAAGTCAAGGGAGGAACCAAAGTTCCGTTAGCCCTTTTTAGGGTTTTGGGGATTGAAGAAGTTAGAGGGACTCATATTTGGGGTCGCGAAGTCATGAAACCTAAAATAAATTTTCAAGCAAAGGTTGTGGTCACATCAGTTGGTCAGGTGGGTAAGAGTTTGCTCTTTGGACTTGTTCACACAGGCGTAACCCCAAAGAAGGACCTGTGGAAACACTTGTGTGTTGGAGATTCCCGTGGGAAATCAAAGAGTCAATCAGACTCAAGGGGAGATAGAGAATGATCCTTATACCGAGAGGTCGAGCAGAACCTACTGAGGTGGGGGTGTTGCACCATACTTTCTCCCTTGGCCTTCTTTCGATCCTCGTACATTTCTTCCACCATGGCCTTCATCAAATTAAATTCCTTGAATAAATCATCTTCAGAATCATAAGGAACTAAACTTCTTTGTGAATCCATATCTACTCTTCAAGTGAATCTCCTTGAACCAATTTTAGGATTATAACATGCAATCTTTCCTTCACCTTGCTTATATTTGGACCTTGTAAGCATTCACTTGCAAATACATGTCAAAACCAGCTCTGATACGAACTTTCCCTCCAATGATAGGAAAGTTTCCTTCCAATGATACCAACTTGATCTAAAAATCCTTAGATGTCAAAATTAGTTCTTAAGTATATACAAACATCTGACCAGATTTGGAAATGAAAATCGTCTTTGACTATTTTCAAATAACATGTGAAAGTCTTACTTATCCATAAACTTCATTAACTAATAAATATAATTTGCGTAAATATGAAAGATAACACAAAAAAAAATAAAAGAACTAATAAGACAAGATTTGATAACGAAGTTCACCCCCACTGGGCTACATCTCTGAGTCCCTTTTCAATCAGTGAGACTGCTCAATTAATCTCAACTATGTTTCTTTTATAATGATGGCTTACAATACGAAATTTGAAGTTTCTCTTCAATTCTTCTTCTCAATCCCAAAAATAGAGGCCATTATTGAATTCCTCACAAAATTTTGAGAAAATGAGTATAAACTTGACTATGTTATGAACAGGTGCTCAAATACCCTCTTTAGCACGCATAACAAAACTGTGGGTCTCATACATGAAAAATTGGACTAAGAATTTTCATGCATAGAATTTTTACACAGAATAGACATCATCATCAAATTCCTCTTGAAATTATGAGAAAAATGAATATAAACACTCTATACTTCCCTCAAAGAAATCAATGGCACACAAAACGAGGTAAGCCAAAACTATGAACACCTCTTGCATGCAATTTGAGACAAAAATATGCAACTTGCATGAACTTCTATGCAGGACCTCTCTTTGGCATGCATGTCCATGTCCCGTACTATGGCCCATAGCTATGTTTATATAGGATAAGTTGAGATAATCGTGGCCCTTTATTCCCGTAGTGCATTAAATAACACTTTAAATACAATTTTGTTGGTTTTTATAACCAACACATATTCGTGGCACAATGGTTAAAGCTCTAGGAATATATCTTGGAGGTTTCGGGTTCGATCCACATCCATTGGTTTTTTTTGTTAAAACTTTATAACTATACATTAAATACGTTGGTTTTTATAACTATATATTAATATAATATATATATA
>JASDQU010504028.1:24182-41957 GCA_032191745.1 Picea mariana
ACCAAAACCAATGAATTAACCACCTTGGAATTCAGACCTTGAATCATTACTGGATAATCCGGGCCTACCACGTGGTAGCCCGTGATTGGTCCATCTAACACCATGCCATGTCACCTACCAATTGTGTTGTACGGTCACTGCCACGTGGTGCTTGTTGGTACTGCCATGCCACTTCCCATTCATTTCCACATCAATGTACATATGTTGGTTGTACCTACCACATGTCACATGCCACATCATCATCCGGATGACATGTGGCATGTTTTATTGGTTGACATGGGTGCATGAGAATGCCAAAATGAGTGACACATGGCATCCTCTCATGCTGCCACATCATCATGTTGACATTATCCTGTCAGTTGTACGACCTGTACAGACATTCCATGTAGCACCCCTACTTTGACTTTTTCCCTGGTTTGACCAAACTTTGACTGCCCATAACTTCTTCATACGAACTTTGTTTGAGGCAATTTTTGCGTTGTTAGAAAGATATTGTTGAGATATATGTATTGAAGTCATTTTCAAGAGTATTTGAGATGATAATGTTTTTTTTATCATTCGAGATCCTCCTGGATCTTTTTGAGCATTCTGGATCAGATGGTATGAAATGGGACATACACACCTTTATGGTCGAATGTGATACATCTCAATGCAATAAGGGTAATATTTTCAAACATATGGGAACACTCCATCCACTTCCACTTCCACCTACTAGTTGGACTGATATTTCTACGAATTTCATTATTGACTTACCCAAATCAGGCAATAAGTCAATCATCATTGTGATAGTCGATCATCTTTCCAAAAATGCTCATTTATGTGCTCTTCAATACCCATTCACAACATCCACAGTGGCTCAATTTTTTATTGATAATATCTCCAAACCTCATGGAATTCCTCATTCTATTGTTTCTAACCGAGATCCAACATTTACCACCAATTTATGGCAACAAATATTTAGGCTCCAAGGCACCCGATTGCATCTCAACACAACCTATCATCCCAGACCGATGGACAAATGGAAGTGTTCAACAAATGTTTGGAAACATATTTGAGGTGTTTTACGTCCAACATAAAACATCAGTGGGTTCAGTGGTTACCACTAGTTGAATGGCGGTACAACACCTCTTAGCATACTTCCACTTGCATGACTCCCTTTGAAGAAATGTATGGAAAGAAGCCACCATCGATTATTCAATATATGTCAGATGTCTCAAAGGTTCAGGAGGTTGACCGCAATATTATAGTCTGCATGACCATTCTTCGTCCTCTCAAAGAAAATATGGTCATGGCTCATAACTGCATGAAGCAACAGGAAGATCAGGGTCATTATGAACGTCAATTTGTTGAAGGGGACCAGGTGTTTCTCCGTCTACGACCATACAATCAGACTTCACTAAAATCCCAACATTGTCATAAAATTTCCCCCAAATAGTATGGTCCTTATACTATTCTCAAATGCATGGGAATAGTGGCATATCAATTAGCCTTTCCCAGTCACTCCAAGCTACATCTTGTTTTTCATGTCTCATGCCTGAAGAAAGTGATTGGCACAAAGTGCCACACCTAGACCAGTCTACTAGAGTTGGATGAAGAAGGCTCCATTTGGTTGCATCCACAAGCCATATTGGACCAGCATGAGTTTCGTCTCTATCAGTGCACCATAAATCAAGTTTTAGTTCAATGGAAGGATACTCCAGTAGAAGATGCCACCTCGGAGTCGACTACCATTCTGCAACCATTTCCTCATCTTAAGCCTTGAGGAAAAGGATGTTTTTCAAAGGGGAGGGCATGTTAGGGACCTAACCTCCATAACCCCTCACGTAGATAGAATAATATATTTTCCATGTAATAAAGGTCGACATTAGTCAATAAGGCCTATTTAATAAATATGAACAAGTCATTGTAAGAAGATCTAATAAAATCTTTTGCTTCTAGAAAGATCTTCCTCTATAATGTTATTTAGAAGATAGAACTAGTATAAATAAGAGTAGGATGCATGAGAAATATTTTTCTTGAGAATTATTGTAATAGAGATCTTCTCTGCTAGAGGTTGCCCCCTCGAAGAGGCAAGTAAAGGTGTTATTTCTAGTATTGCTCTTCTCAATATTTTGTTGTTCCATTGATATTTGTTGATTATTCTTGTTTCTGCATATTATATTACATCTGGTACCTTACAGTTACTTAAACATACACATAACAACATGTAATTTCTCAAAAATACAGAGTTTATGCACAATAAGATAAATCCATAAATAAAACATTGAACAAATATAAAACACTCATATTTCAAATCAAATGCACAACCAACTGCATAGGACATACGTTCCACCCAACCATAGAATTTTTGCTCCAAATCACAATAGCAAGTCACCCCCGAGTTGGTGTAGATTTTAACCTTGTACAATATTTACTGCAAATAGATTTTGAGTAAAAGAACAGAAAAAATACAATGGCAAACACAAACATTACACAAAGATTTTTCCCCTGGAAACCCAAACCAGGAAAACCAACATATTCTATATTCATTCATAGTGATACATTGTTTACAATACAATATACATATAGGATCTAACGGCATCCAAAACCCTAACCCAATGACCTGGATTAGTCAACAACCCTAATTCCTTAACCGAAAATAGAAAACCATCAGCAAAAAACCATGTGCCAAAAAACCACCCAAAAATGTGACATGCTTCCTCAAGCAAAACAAATTTCTCAGAGTGCTTCCTCTGAACCCCCGTGCAGGGGGATTTCTCCCCCATGCACCCCCCAAGGGGGGGCCTAGCGCCCCCCCTCCCCCCGCCCCCCTACTCGTGCAAATAATATAACACATACCCAAAATTCTTACACTTATTGTTTTCTTTGCATACAGGGGCTTACAGGGTTACATAGTCAACAATCTAGGGCAGCAATGCACATGGATCCTCTACACCAAGAGAAATTCTCAGTTATCACATATTTTGTTAATGAATCTACAACATTCTTCAAAGTGTCCACCTTCATCAACAATACTTTATTTTCTTCAACCATGTCTCTCACAAAGTGATATTGAATATAAATATGCTTTGTCTTTGAATGATAAGTCGGGTTCTTCGCCAGAAAAATTGCACTCTAACTATCACAATCTATCCTTACAGCTTGTTGTACCAACCCAATACCTAAACACAATATTTGTAACCATACTTCTTCCTTACTTGCATGAGTGGTTTCCACGTATTTAACTTATGTAGTTGAAAGTCCCACTACAACTTGTCTTTTGATCATCCAACTTATTTCTCCTCCAAATAGGTTAAACACATACCCACTTGTAGATCTCCTATGATCCAGATCTCCATCCTAGTATGCATCCACAAAGCCATGTATATCCACCACTCTATGCAATCTCTTTCTTCCTTGGTAACACAATCCATAGCTAGCAATGCCACGCAAATACTTGAAAACCCTTTTTACTGCTATCCAATGCTCCTTCGCTAGTTTTGACATATACCTACTCAAAACTCCCACTGCATCTATAATGTCTGGTCTAGTACAAACCATTGCATACATCAAACTTCCAACTGCACTTGCATATGGAACACGAGACATGTCCTCCTCCTCTTCATGTGTCTTGGGACACCTATCTACAGATAACTTTACACCAACAAGAATAGGAACCTTGACCGATTTACATTCCTGCATATTGAACCTCTGCAATATTGTATTGACATATTTTCTTTGATTTAAGAAGAGTTTCCTCTTTTTTCGATCTCTTTTAATTTCCATGCTCAAAATGAAATTTGAAGCACCGATATCCTTCATGTTAAATTTAGAGGACAATTGAGTTTTCACATCCTGGATAATCTCCTTGTTGTTTCCTATCAACAACATGTCATCCACATACAATACCAAATAAATCAAATGATCACCAATTAATTTAAAATACACACAATGATCCTCTTTTCTTCTTGTGAAGCCAAGTCCCAGCATATAAGTATCAAATTTTTGATACAACATCCTTGGTGATTGTTTCAAACCATACAAGGAATTTTTCATCTTGCATACCAGCTCCTTCTTTCCCTTCACAACAAATCCTTCTAGTTGCTTCATATAGATTTCTTATTCCAGATCCCCATGTAGGAATGTTGTCTTCACATCCATATGTTCTAATTCAAAATCAAATGCAGCCACAATAGATAAAATAAATCTTATAGAGGTTAACTTGGCAACAGGAAAAAAAATCTCACCCAAATCAATTCCCTCAACCTGGGAATAACCCTTTGCTACTAACCGAGCTTTGTATTTCTCCACTTTTCCTTCTGCATTGAGCTTATTTTTAAATACCCATTTTCTTCCAATGGGATTTCTTCCAGTCAGCAACTCCACTAGATCCCAAGCCTCATTATTATCCAAGGCTTCCATGGCCTTTTCCCAAAGATTTCCATCTTTTGAATCCACTACCTCCATGACAATTCTAGGATCGTCATCAGTAATAGACAAAGAAAAATTTGAACGGAAATCAAATGGAGTATACCTTTCTGGTAGCCTTCTTTCTTGAATCGATCTCCTCAATACTGGAGTATGAGGATCTTCTGATTCTAATTCTTGTTCTTCTGTAGAGTCTGATTCATCATACTTTAAGTCAAACTCTATTTTCTCTAGTTCTTCCTTACTTGGTAGGACTTCCTGTTCAACAACATCCTCCATTTCTCTAAATACCACATCTCGGTTATACACTACCTTCTTAGTTTCTGGGTTCCAAATCTTATAACCTTTAAGACCAACTTATATCCAATAAAGATACACTTTTCATCCTTCTTATCTAGCTTAATGTTATAGCAAGATTTGCCTCACCCTATGAAATCTTGAACAGAGGGCCTTTTTCCATTTCTTTATGCAGACTTGAAGTCCCTTTTTGCAAATCCTAGAGCCAAAAAAATTGTTTTTCTACATATACATGCCTTGCCTATATTACAGCATGTGTATACGTAGGTTGCACCACTTCAACCGGTGTACATCGGGAAATGTGCCCAAAATTTAAAAATGGTGTCGGGTTTCCATGTCATGTCACGAGATCAATGATCCTTGGCCTTCCATATAATAGAAATGTTTCGACTCAACCCTTCAGTTCCACTTGAAGGCTATAAATGGGCCAAATACGAGCTATGGAGAAGAGGAGAAAGAATTCAACTTTGAGAGAAAATTTACTCTGGAGAAATTATTCACTTCACATTGAGTCTGCATCCCTTTGTCCTTTAAGTCTGAACACATTGTTCAGCCCCCAAGCTCTTCCTTTATTGATTGAGAACTTCATTGTCTCTCTTATATGAAATTTCCTTTGGTGGAGGATTGAAGTGGTGGAGGCCCAGTTGGAAGGAACTTAGTTTCTCGGTTCCTAACCGTGCTGACACGGAAGTTTGTAACTCATTCACTTTTGTTGATTATATCTTAATAGAAATACTCTTTTCTCGTCCAATTAATATCTCACAAATATTTGAATTATTATTCCGTGGGCGTATTTGTTATGAATGTTGATGGATTATGCTATCAAATGTGCTAACATTGTGTATTATCACCATATGCTTGCATTGCTTGGTTGTTGATTACTAGTTGCATGTATATTGCTTTGGGTCAAGTGCTCAACGATGGACTTCATTGAACGTCTGGATGAGGTAGGCCTTTTATCTTGTATTGCTAGAATATTTTTTTATATAGCATACTTGATATTAGAGTTGATTTTTGTAGTCATTTCCATCTGTTGTGGTTTACGCCTAGCCATAGAGATATTTTCCTCGTAACAGAATTAGCAACCATATTGGGGATAAAATCTTCTTTTTTGGGGTTTGGAGTACTTTTCTCCTTAGATTTATCTTGTTCATATTGAGTTTCTTGTCGTATGATTGCTCGACAACTTATGTTCACTCTAAGTCTCAGTTTCTTAGCCTTCTCCTTAGCCTAGTTGTGTTTTGACACATATATGCAGGCTTTTTCTTGGAAATCATGTACATACACGTGTTGTACTTCTGCAAGTTGTGTACAAACACACTTTTCCCTTGAATAGTCGTGTACATTAACCTTTGTTGCTTGATTGCTGGGTTTGGTGGTTTTTGGGTAGGTTTTGATGATTGTTGAGTCTTCTTGGGTCTCTGTGGTGATTGTTAAGTTTCTATGGAATGACATGAAACCTGCCTTTGGATGAATTTTTGGGCAGTGCCTTTCTCATCATCTTTTCATTTTGATTGTCTTTGCACCTTGGGCTGGGTGTTTTTCTCCTTGATATCCTACTTGGGTTGTCTCTGTCTATACACAGTAGAGTCTTTATATCAAGTTGATGTCCAGTCCTTGCATATTCATACTCTTATATTGAAAATACAAAAATATTAGGCATTTTACATTGATTTGCATTTTTTTCTCTTGAGTCTTTGTCATTTATCTTAGTGCATGTAAAGAAATATTGCATTTTATTTAGAATTGCAAAATTGAATTGAAAATTGTATTTTTGAAAAGCATATCATTTATTGGAAATTGAAGTTAGGACTTTGCATTGTATTCATATTCATTTATTTTACTTGCTAGTTCATAACATCACTAGTTTCACGACTGTGCCTTTTGAGTAAGCAAGGACATTAAAATTAATGCTATAATTTAAAATTGATTAGTAATGATTTTATTTTCTAGGGTGCACAAACTAGCTTAGGATTTAGAGCCTTATAATAGGATTTTGTGAGTAAACTTCCCCAAGGCTATTAAATCAACATATGTGTTTGACTAAGGGAGTGGAAAAATCCATTGTATATTCGGTAATATCAGGAGGCTCTACTTACACCAGAGTTAAGCACGAGGTCGTGCGAGGTCGATTGAAGGGATATCCCCCCGATACCTTCTTAGCGTCAAATATATTTCTGGAGATCTATTTGTATATAGGGATCTTGCTAGTGCCCTTACCTCCATGAGAGGTAGTGCTTTCAAGGTTTCAGGCTTTGCTACCCTGCCCATACGGTGGACCTAACTTACGACTGTTCATTTGTGCATTGGTTATACTGTGGTTTCTTAGTTTCTTGACTTAGGTACCACATAGGTTACTTGGAGGGGTTATTATGCAGGTACCCTAGGTCAGATAAGGGTCGGACAACATACAACCTTTATGGAGGATTACCTCTCCGGGGGGATCTGACCGATTGGTTGTTAATCCCACGAGGGCCCTTATAACTGATTTTGTTTCCTTCAATCTTTAGCAGTGGATTCTCAGGCCCCACTTGGGGGAGGCATACCTAATTTATAAAGGGAGGTCCTTTCAGCCACTTTATCCTGTTTGTGTGCATAGTTGACCTTTTGATTATTTTTGGTGTGCTTTTTGATTATTAGTAGGCCTTTGAGATTTTATACCGTGCTTTGAGTTTTCATTATCATTGATAGTGTAGTTGATGTGACTCCCTCCTTTACCGCTACCCCCCCCATGATGTTCACTCATTTCATGGGGACAAATATGTCCTATGTTCATAATGGTATGCAAAATTATGACACTTAGTCCATGCCTTGGGTCTCAAATCATTTTCCTATTGATATTCCAAACATGCCTTCCCTTTCCATCCTCTTCCTGGCCAACTTATATGAATCCTAGCTTTGGATTTGGGGGAACCATGGCCTTGCCATCTACGTCTTCTTTTGATAGAAGTCATGTCCCTCAACCAAATATCACCATGGGAGGTTGGAACCCCCCCTCTTACATAGCCAATCCTAGCCATGTTTTTTTAGGAGCCAGTACTCAAACGGGTGGTTATTCTACTTATTGCACCCCATCTATGTATCCTTTGTCTGTCATGCCAGTTCCTATGAACAATTTTCCTATGGAGGGTCCACATATATCCTTAGGTATTTCATACGGGGGGAATCATTTTTATAGTTTGGGCTACCCCCTTCACGGAACCCCTTCACATGGGGGAATCATATATCCTCACTTGAATAATCCTTATCATACTTTTGTCACTTCGCAGACATCTGCTTCAGTGATGATGCATGTACAAACCTCTATGGATCAATTAGGTGGAGGATACTACCTTTCTGGACAGGGACATGGTGTAAACCAAGACCCTTATTGTTCTGCTATGTCTCAAAGCTAGTCTTTCCCAAGACCTTGATCTCAAATGCCACAACTCACCACTGTCGCTAGTCCAGTCACTGCCAATCATACTGGAGCTCCATCACCAACTGTTGCTAGTGTTGGAGATTGTTCGAAAACCTCTGCAAGTCATGTTGAAGACATGCAACCAGTCGATGTTAGTCATGCTGGGGGCATCACTCTAGTCTCCATGATTCATATCGATATCACATCTCCAACCTTCGTACATCATGTGCGAGATGAACCTCCAGACTCTGCCAGTCATGCTGAGAGCATGTCACCAGCCATTGTAAATGACCTTGGGTGCATTCATACAATTCAAAATCCTAGACATGTTAGACATAAGCCCAAATTCCTTTGCAGGACTTGCGAAGGAAATCACCTTACTCGTTTGTGTCATGCTACTGTCAGGATACTAGAAGTGTGGTTCTCAACTAAGGGCCCTTCGGGTTTTGAGGCATCTGTTGTTTCCCCACACTCTATTTCTCCTTTGATTGACACAACAATCATGTCGATGCAATCCTCATCTGATCACACCACCATTTTTGGGGGTGATGCATCTCCTCGCCTTGTTGTCACACATCCTATTCAACCAACGGTTGAAGAAGTGGTCGTACTGACGCAATTTCCGGTCAATCCAACCCTTCCCTTGGAGGTTGATGCATCCTTCAACCATGTCATTAGCATTTATATTACTGAGTCTTCTCAACAAGAGAGAGTTTTACTCTCCCTTCAAGTCCTAGAGAATTTCCCTTTGATTGGGATGGTCTTGTGGGGTATCAAATGCCTCCTCCTATGCCCTTTCAAGTAAGAGACATTATCCAATATATCAGGGAGAAGGTAACCTCCACTAGAACTTTATCCTCCTCGAATTGGAGAGCTTTGGGTTTTCCCAAGCTTATGTTGGTTATTCATAAGATGCTAACCTTTCACAAAAGTCTAGCATGGGAGCCTTGGCCTCCCCCATGACATGCCACCTAGAAACTTCTCAATGAGTATGATTTAAGCTCTTTTCTGACTCATCTAAAAATCAAAAAGATTGTTGAGTGAATTTGTCCCTTTCACACTCGTTAAATTGGACTTTAAAGGTGTGAGTCTTGGTTAATCTCTTTTCTGACTCATTTTCAAAAAGTGAAAAGATTGTCGAGTGAACTTGTCTCTTTCACTCTCGTAAATTGGATTTGAAAGGACGTCTATTTGGTACAAGTTTATCCCTTTTTCAAACCAATTAGACTAAGATTATGAAAAAGGAAATTTTTTGGTCTTAAGTTGTGATTGCATCTCATGCCCTTTCTTGCAGTATTGAGCCTATTGTCAGTTCTCGCTTTGTTTTATAAACTGTTTTCCTTAGTAGTTTTGCATCCTTAGCCAAGCAGAGCCTTGTTTATATCCTTCGCAACTTGACACCCTATACCTAGGAGGGAACTTTCCCCCGAGTTTCCATCTCCCACATGTACCTCATTGCATTGAGAATAGGTATGTTCCACTATTGGAACTAGTTTTGCTTACTTGCGACACTCATTCCCTCCTCTATATCATAGAATTCATTTGACTATGAAAAAACAAAAAAGACAAGTGGGAAAGGAGTATTATCTTATATTGGCAGCAGTCGTGTCACCTTTGAACGGAGCACAAATTTTTTGAGTCCACTTGTCATCATAATTTTGGGTTTAGCATGACCTTAGGAAGTTGAGCTCGTTACAGAGAATTTACTCCCCCAACTGGTTACTCTTCCAGTCCCTATGGAGAACTTGATTGATGCCTCCTACATCTCATGGTTTCATTATTGAGTCTATGCTACTAGGGTCTTCCATATGTCTCATTCTCTTGTTCAAAGGATGTCTATCAACCTGTGTCAGCTATTCATCAGAACTCTTGACTATGCATGTTGGCCATACCCTCAATTTGTCTCAGAATCACATGAAGTTGTAGTCCTATTGCGCACCCTGGTCCTACTTTCTTCATTGGTAGGTAACCTTGAACCCAACAGTCGACATTTCATCACAGGTCATTGACTGGGTGGTTTCCATTGTGTTCGACAACAAGAAATTTATTCACACATTAGGATTTGTGTAGTGTCTTGGATGCCATTAGCCTTATTGGTGGTTTCCTCACCTTTGTCAGTAGTTTTTGTCATTGGTTGCTATTCAGAGGGTCTTTTTCGTGTATCACTTGCACCTAGCACACATGAAATATGCACAAGGTCGTTGGTTCGTGAACATGTTCTTCGTCCAATTTTGTCCAAATCATCAAGATCATGCTTTGTACCTCATGTTGAATGATGAGAGATGCCTCAATGATCTCCTTTCAGTGGGTCTCCTTCCATCGACTTCAGCTCATCTATTATGGAAACGAGACCTAGATTCCTATGAGTACCTAGAGGCTTGCAGTCATTAGTGGCAGGTTCTCTCGCCATCGATAGTTGGGAATACATCAATGTCTTCTGATTGATGGATTCTTCAAGTGTTCGACCCCAAATTCTTTATTCACACTTGTAAGAATGTACTCGGTGCCTTGATACCTACTTTCATCATCAGTAGGTTGTCTCAATGACCAGTAATCAAACAAAGTCTCATTGTGTTCGAACTCAACTTCTTTATTCACATTATGTAGACTTGCACCTTTGACGGATTGTGTAGAAAACTTGAAGACATCAGTTTATAGTCCCAGCTTTCCTGCGTTTTTTCTAGCTTTTCATTGGACCAGTACCTATGTGACTCATTGTTCATGGGATATCATATTGTACTCACGTTGGAACAGGGGAATACCCAGGGTTCAATGCTTCAACAGAGAACCAAAAAAACCCTAACTACCGACCCTTTTGGCAACACCTGCGAAGAAGATGAAGTCTCACCTGAGGTAGAGGAAGGGGGGGTTGTAGGACTCAGGTGTCTACAACCTAACTAGGATACAACTCTGTGATTACAACACTTGACAGAGAACTTAGCCAATAACATGCATTAGTTCTTGAATCTCATTCACATCGCAGATTAAACCCTAGATCGGCGTAGTAAACTTATAGATCAAGTACTTTCCATCACTTAGCACATAGCATTAAATCAGATCTAGCATTCATTTACCATTAATATATCACTAAGAATCCATACATCTATCCAGCATATATATCATATCAATACACTTAATATATAAACAACATAAGAAACATCAACAACATCACACAAAGAACATCAACACAGGATATACGTGGTTCACCCCAGTGTGGGGCTACGTCCACCAACTCTTCTTCTTCTTTATTGATCTTCAATATTTCTACATTCTTCGTCTCATGTGCACAAAGCCACAGAGTGAAACTTCACACTAGACAAGTGTATGCTTATATCACACTAGATCCACCTTCCTCAAAACCAGGTTAAGTCACAAAGCCAACTCCTCGATAGCACAAAGCCTGACAGACTCTTGCACTAAGCCACACATTCTCTGCACATAGCCAACCACTACCTCTATTACATCACTTAGATACTTATTTATACATTACAAAAAGGCATAAACATGGGTATACCCATGGGTCGACATCCCATACCTGTTACATAAACCCTAAAATCCTAAAAATCCCACAAAACAAGCGAGATCCCATGATCTCAGCTCTGCCTGGGCGCTCCATCTTCGACCAGCCTGTCGAAGTCCCAAAAATGGTAAAAAACGAACAATGTTTCCTCAAAAATTGGTTGAGGGCCAACAGGCCCCCAACACTGATTTTATCTCCGCCTGGGCGCTCCATCTTCAACCAACCTATCGATGTCCCAAAAATGGTCAAACACAACCAATGTTTGCTCAAAACTTGGTCGAGGGCCAACAGGCCCCTGACACTCACCTGTGACTCGTCCCGAGTCAATCTGATCTAGGAAACACTACTTTGAAGGCCTCGAGCTTAGCTCGAGATACCTCAACTTGTTGTTTCTCTAGAGCCTCTTGCTCAATGAACTCTTGAATTACTTGCTCGGTGACAGGCCCTTCCAGACGTTGTTCTACTGTCCCGACCACCTGTTCCAGTTGTGAGCCTTGTCCTTCAATCTCTTCGAAAAGCATGCTGGCTTCATCCTGCATTGGTTGGAGTTTATGTGTCACCTCCATGAATTTTCTCTAGATGGCAGTAACCTACTGTTGGACTGCACGTTGCTCCTGCGACCTCTTCATCTTCTCAACTATAGTAAGCAACTTCATCTTTGCTTGCATGGTGGACTTTTTTGCTTCTCCTCCTGGAGTTGTTCTTCCAATGTCCTCAACTCCGAGTCTTCTGCAAGGCACTCATAGGTCTGCGCACTTCGAGCACTTAATTGTTTACACTTTGAATCCAACTCCATGATTCTTTCTACTGCGCTCCTGGAAGCTTCTTCCCTCTGATCTCGCACTTCTTATGTAGTTCTAGGTACTGCTTGGATTTATAACTTCGCTACTCTTGCTTGAAGTTGTTGAATGGCTTCAGCGAGCTTCCCCACTTGCATCTCCGTTGAGACTGGTTCCTCCTATTCCAATTCTAGCACAAAGAGAAGTGCTTTAGTCACTGCCTCCTTGATCGCAATCTGATCTATGAGCAGTTAGTCCTTTTATTCCTATATCTTCGCATTGTTTTGCTTGAACTTCACCTGAATTTCCTTTTTCTCCTTCTGTGCATCTTGAAGTTTCTCAAGGACCTCCTCCTTTTCTTTCTTTAAGGCCTCTATGTCCTTCTCCTTGTCTTCTTGGAATCGACAAAGTCGAGCCCAAGGATGATTTTAAGTATGGAAATTTATTTTAAAATGTAGAAACCTTGGCGAATATTACTAATCCTTCATATGCCAACTATAAATGTTTGGCGATATTTTTGTAAAAATATTCAAATTTCTAAGTATTTTATATAGTTTTTATAAAATTTTGGTTGTTTTTAAGGTAAAAAAATGTTATCCTATAGAATTTGGGCAAATCATTTTTAAAATAGAGAATTTTATTTTTGAAAAAACCATGGAAAATTAGCCCATGAGCGAAATTTAGCCCCTAAAATCATCCCTGGTCGAGCCTCTATTTCATCTGCTAGCCTGTGTAATTGGGCGGGCTCATCCCCCAATTCTGCACTTTCTGATGAAGAAGGCGCAGTAGGTACTGCGTGGCTCAAATGGATAGCTTGTTGTATGTCTCCGAGCTCCTTCTCTATTCTGTCATAAATCGACTCTTGATTTTACCCATGTCTCTGCAAGATATCTTCTGAAGCGTCCTCTATGACTATGATGATGAGGTCAACATCATCCACCATTAGCACATTCTTCGACTGAGGCTTGTTGGCGCGTACCTTCTTTCTTTCCGAAGGTTTCTCCGGGGAAACCTTCCTCTTCTGCGATGCTTATAATATGGTGAGGGGATCCTTTGGCAGTGTAGATTCTCCTTTTTCTTGTTTGTCTCCTTCTTCTTCTTGGTTCACTTCATCTCCTCCTCCTCCTGCAGGTGAATCAAGAGCAGTTTCCTCCATTGTGTTGTCCTTCTCGTCACTTTCCATGTCCTGCACTTCCTCCTTTCTCTTCTTTTTATTTGCACTGCTCTGTCCATCATACTCAGTCCATGTGACCAAAGGAATTCCTATGATGTTGGGGTTGAAGAGTTAGGCATATTCCACTGGTACAAGGAATTATGTTGGCCATTCCTTAGTGATCTCTTCCATGTCTTCCTCAGTCAACTTATAGTAAGACTACATCTCCTCCTTACTTTCGTCCTTGCGCACGGTGATGTAAATGAAGTGCCGGTCTATGTGGAACATTTCAAATGGTCTATACTGATGCAAAGTATTCGGGGTCATCCATGGGAATGCTTCAATGGCGTGCTTTAGCTGCAAGTAGTAAGTGTGGAACACCACATTTGATTTCCACTACTTTGGCATATCACTCGTGTATCGCAAGGTGGAGAACCTTGAAGCCAATGGCTCTGATGGTTTGACTTATGGGAAGGCTTCTCCTTCCGGCATTTTCTAGGTGACAAATGTGATTAAAATCAGTAACCAAATGAAATGAAACTCGTATCCTTGGTCCTGCGCTTCGCGGCAATCCTTCTCCAACTTGCTGATGAGGTAACTCGCCCAGTTCATCTGCATTCCTTTGACACACTTCCCTATGAGGCGACTACGAACCCTGTGATTTGTGTAGGATGGCTCTTTCTAATGATATTTTCAGGGATAAGTTGGCAAGCTAGGCGCACTGCACCATCCTAGATGGAGGCTACCGTGTAGCCTCTCTTCCCCTTCTCTACATCTCCATAGTCTTCTTTTATACGCTGGTCCAAGGAGTGATATGACGTCTTCCCTAGGTAGAAATGGTGAGGGTATGGTCCTTTCATGCTCAATCCAGTGATTGGGTGGATCAGCACTGGATTCATAGTGATGTGCCTCTCTAACCAAAGATAACCTCCATGATAGCATGACAGGAGGACTTTAAGTCAAGTGTTAACCTCTTGATGTCGGACAAAGTGGGGGATATTCATCACATTCAAGATCGTTGATCACGTGAGCTCCTTAATCCACATCTAGGGAACTATCTTGGGCTTCTTCCTGGTCATCTTCATCAAATACCTATGCAGCGCGAGAATCACATAGTTCTTTCTGTCTCCGAGGTTGAAGTCGTTGATCTTGAGAGATGGGATCGGTCCCAACTGGGGTCCAACTATGTGTATCCCCTTCTATAGGTACATAGTGATCAGTGTATATTTGAAATCTTGTGGGATGTTGTCACGGTTAACTGCACCAACTAGAGGAGGGATGTATTCCGACAAGACCGACAGGATCTGCTTCGCATTAGCCAGATCATTGCAGTGCTTGATTCCTTTTTCAGTTGCGGTTCGACTAGATCAACATCCAGTTGAGGGGGATTCTTGCAATCTTCCACTCTATGATGTCTATATTCTTACAGACATGACTTTCTTAGTCATGAGGTCTATCAAAATCTCCTCTACAGAATTTTCTAGCATGCTATGCTCGCCGGACATTCACACTTGTAATAAAATAAATCGGGTGGAGAACAAACAAGCAAGGTAATCAAATAAATGGAAAGGTCTAGAAAGCACAGTTTGATATGTGATGGATTCTTTGTTGGCTCATATAATCACAAGTGGAAAAAAGTGGCCCCGACACGACATTTGACGGGTTAAATAAGAAACGTCGTAACAGATTCCTCCAACGAGAAGGAATGCCTCAATCAATATGAATCTGTTTGTTGTTGAGAGGTCCCAACGATCCAATGACGGTCTTTCCGGAAATAAATGTGTTTCTAACCATTCCAGAGTGTCATTCTAACGGTCAGGACACCTCCAATGGTCATATAGCTTTGCCATGGAAAAGTTCCATTATGCGTGGTTCTGCTATTCCGGCGAGGTTCAAGTTGTACAAGCCCGCCTTCTGTGAAGTCTTCTCTGGAATTTCCTGTAGTTTTTCTAACTTTTCTTTCTTCTTACTGAGATTTCTTGACTTGTTTTTTGTGATTTGGGTCTCTGGATTTCTCTTTCCATTCTTATTCTTATCTTCTCCTGTTAAAGTTGCTTCGCACTACTGATGTGTTATTACAGATTCTGTGGTTAATGTTCCTTCTTTTTCTATTTCCTAGGTGGCTATACTTATTTCTTTCACGGGCAGGTTCTTCAAGTCTTCCTGCGTTCTTTCAAATTCGATAGCTAATTCTCTTTCTTTATGTTGCTTCAACTTATCCTCTTGTTCTTGTAATAGTCGCTCTATTTTTCTAGCTATGAAGTCCCTTAATTCTTGCTTTTTATGTTATGTAGCTTCCTCCTCTACTTTTCTTCTAATCCATTCCTTTTCAATCCAGGTCTTTCCTAACAAAAGTGCAAAAGGGGCATTGTTCTCAACAAACCTAACAACTTCAAATTCTTCTTCGGTCAATGTTCCATGAGAAATCATAGGTACATTAGTAACTCTTCCACATAAGGTTATCATATTTCCTTTGAACAAGCCTATCCTTCCCAATGAAGGTATCATAACAGGTTTTCCTAAAATTTCCCAAGTGCTTTCTAGCATAATATTCACATGTGTTTCTTCATCCAATACACACTCTATGTCGAAGTCTCCTATTCTCGTTTCTATGCACTTCTTTTGTTTCAATATTTCTGGTAAATTGGTGTCTCTGTTATCATTTAGTGTTTCTTTTAGTTGTAATAACATAGTCTCTGATTCTTTCTAGTTTTCTACCATATCCTTTGTCCCATGACCTTCTTCATAGTCCTATTGTCTCATGTTCATCTTTTCAACTTTATCAATCATTCTTGGACAATCCTCAACCTCATGACCAATAGCTTTACAACAAAGACAACTAGAACCTATACTAGGGCATTCCTTAGAAAGATGTCCCGGTCTTCTGCAGTTATAACACAATGTTAATCCTCTCTTTCTTTTAAAATATCCCCAACCCTTCCTATACTGTGCACTGGGATCACAGTGGTGGTCCTGCATTCTGCAAAAATTCTTTCTAGGTTCCTGCATCCATTTATTAGTCCAAAAATTCTTTCTATGCATAGGAATAACATATCTTTCACTATCTTTATCAAATTTATTCAGATCAAATATTTCTCCTAGTTGTGCCCTAGTTTTCAGACTAGGACAAGATCTATCAAACATACCTAGACTCATACTTTCGAAGAAAAAATTTCCACTTACCTTTACCTTTACTAGAGCACAAAGATTTAAGATCTTACCTCTTTCCTTCAAATCGGTTTTCTTTCATTCTTTCTTAGCACAGAGTCTCGCAAGTCAAGTAGAATATTGTGCACCAAAGAAACAAATCTACATAAAGAGATTTCTCTTTTCATAAGTTCCCAGCAATCACAGTTTCAGGTCCTAGAAACGGAACCATTTGTTAGCACAAGGGAAGACCCAAGTTTCAACGCTTCAACAACACACCAACAAAACCCTAACTATCGGCCCTTTTGGCAACACCTGCAAAGCAGATGAAGTCTCACCCGAGGTAGAGGCAGGGAGGGTTGTAGGACTCAGGTGTCTACAACCTAGCTGGGACACATATATATGATTACAACACTTGACAGAGCACTTAGCCAATAACATGCATTAGTTCTTGAATCTCATTCACATCGCATATTAAATCCTAGATTGACGCAGTAAAATTACATGTCAAGTACTTTCCATCACTTAGCACATAGCATTAAATCAAATCTAACATTCACTTACTATTAATATAGCACTAAGAATCCATACATCTATCCAACATATATATTAGATCAATACACTTAATAGATAAACATCATAAGCAACATCAACAACATCACACAAATCACATCAACACAGGATATACGTGGTTCACCCCAGTGTGGGGCTATGTCCACCAACTCTTCTTCTTCTTTATTGATCTTCAATATTTCTACATTCTTCGGCTCCTGTGCACAAAGCCATAGAGCACAACTTCGCACTGGACAAGTGATCTATGCACAATGCACTAGATCCACCTTCCTCAAAACCAAGTTAAGGAACAAGGCCAACTCCTTGATAGCACAAAGCCTTACATACAACGTCTGTGCACCAAGCAACTTACAGTCTCTTGCACTAAGCCACACATTATGTGAACATAGCCAACCAATACCTCTATTACATCACTTAGCTACTTATTTATAGATTACAAAAAGGCCTAAACATGGGTAAAACCATGGGCCAACATCCCATACCCATTACATAAACCCTA
>JASDQU010504030.1:16449-31560 GCA_032191745.1 Picea mariana
GAAATTTAGCCCCTAAAATCATCTATGAGATTCACCACTACAATAAAATAACGGTTTTGTAAATTTTTTTAGTGATGACACTATCCTTATATTAAGGATAGAAAAACTAAAAGTTGAGGCTTGGAAAAGGGCCTTGTAACATTTTTGTCAGTGCTTGGGGCTAGAGTAAACTTGGCCAAGTTCAAATTTTTGACTCCCTTCACAAATCAATAATAAAGCTTTGAAGAAAATCCTGTAGCTTGTCATGCTGATACAGGAGCATCACCATCAAAGCAAGAGAGGTCGAGAATGGAGGCAATATTTGACACCTCAGCGTGAAATAATTTCAAATCGACATTAAATGGAAGCAGAGCAGGTTGTTCAGATATTTTGAAAATATCATTTTTCAATACTTGTTTGTAAAATCGGTTCACCGCCTGGGAATGGTAGGAGGTTGTAAATTCTTACATGAATGTAAGGTGTTGTAGATGTAGAGTGTCATATCTTATCTATTAATAACTTGCATTTATTGTAAAAGTACCGAGTAGGTAACTGCTATAACGAAGATGGGATATAATCTAGATAGGAAGGAGAAGAGCTCAAGAAGAAACTCCTTAGATAGTTTTTTTTGTATTATGTTGTAAGATAGAATAGAGTATGAGAATGAGTTGCAGAAGATAGAGAGTAAGAATTTAGATGTAGAAGTTAGACATAGAGAGTCTGAAGACAATGAAGAACTTTGTTAATTATGTAAATACTTCATGAATGAATAGAACATACAAAAATTGTTCCAAATGCTTGGACAATGTTCATTTCGGTATGTATTTGAATGAATGATATATTCTCTATGTGTTTAATTCATTATTCTCATGTATGTCATTCACAGTTGATTTTATGGACTTATAAAGTATTAGATAAGTTTCAATTGTTTCTCTTCTGAGAACTCAGATGTAAGGAGTGCATATTATTCGCAAGGTGTGCGTCGACAGAGTCTAGATTTGACTCAGAGAAGCTCAAGAGGGATAATGAGAAACTTAGACCGAGTACTACAAGGAATGCAAAGGGTAAAAAATCGACTAAGTGTCAAAAGATCGGGACTGCGAAGCACAATGAGTGCGTAGTGATATTTGTTTTGAATAAATATCTAAGTCCAGAATTTTCCAAAGATTTCATGATCGCAAGGAGTGCGTCAGAGGTCAAAATCCTTAGAGGAATCAAGATTATGAGAAATATCGAAAAGGAATCAACAGAAAGGGAGAAATCTATTGAAGTTTGCAAATCGACAGTTGGGATCCCTTCGGAGGAAGTCAGGTCCACATAAAACCGTTAGATCTTGAGAAGGTGCAAGGAGGTTACACCTTGAATTCCTTTGGACTTCTCATATTCATAGGTTTTTGTTTGTGAAGGATTCCAAACTACCAAAGTTATGAAACTTGAAGTCCATATGGACTATAGATCTAGAGGGGGGATACATGTCAGTGTGTCATTTGATCTGGAGAAGAAACTATCTAGGAGGAAGGGGTAATGCAACATCAAAGTTTCTGAAACACAAAGAGACAGAGCTCAACATAACCGTTGATTTGTAATGGACATGTGTTGACAGATATGGAGATATGGAAGTTGGATAATCCGAAAGAATGAAAAGGATGGGTTGTTGATCAAAAGTTTCCAAAGCCTAAAGAGCGGACCAAATCCTAACAGTTGGTCGGAGGAGGACACATGGGAGTAGATCTGAGATTTCATGAGGAAGAAATTCGAAACAATTTGTGAGGAGCAAAGCGTAAACTTCGCGAAGCGTGAATGACGAAGAAGATCCAGACTGTTGAATCCAGAGGAACATGTGAGGGAGATTCGCGTGGTTCAGAAGAAACACACTCTTCAAGAAAAGGAGAATTCAACACTTAGAACTCCTGAAAGCTGAAATTTTGAGGTTGATTTCCACCATTGGTTGGTGAGTGAACACAGACTATTGATCTGGTCTAACAAGATTTCATCGATTCAGAGTTCGGAGGAGGATGGTTGAGGTGCAACCAGAACTAGTGAAGCATGAAGTGACGAAGTCCACAATGATCGTCGATCTAAGGGAGACACATGTCATTAGATTGTGGATTCTAAGGGAGAGCAAGGAGAAGTCAGATCCATTGACTAGAAGTCATCCAAAGCTCCAAGTATATCGTAGTCGTTGGTTGTGGGAAGGACGTGGATCGTAGATCTGGTCCAAGAGATTTTGGCAGTTCAGAGTTTGGAGGATTGGGAGTCAGGTGTGTCGATAACACCCGAAGTCTGAAGTTTTGAAGTGAGTGGGGAATGAAGGTTTAAACCTATAGTTTTGACCAGGGTCACGTGGAGGACTCTGCGGGTACTCAAAAACTCCTGAAAAGTGGATTTCACACCTGAGGATGAGGACTTTGACCTGTGGGGACAATTGTGAGGGTTCAAAATGAACCTGTGAGATAATTCGGCTCCCGAAGTTGATCGATCCTTGACCGGGAGGTCATGTAGTCTCGGGAGTGTAGGGGGTCTGCACCAGGTGGTATCAGAGTCTATATTTTGTTTATAGACAACAGAAAAAGGAGATGGATAAGAAAGTTTGATACCGTTCAGTAGTATTAAAGCGTAACTTTTCTTGTAGACAACAAGAAAAGGTGAAGGAGTTATGTTTGATAGCATCAAGTCAGAAAAGAGGAAATAAAAGCAGTGGAATCATGCCACCTAGAAGGCACAGAGCGAATCCAGAAATGGAAGAAGAAATGAGGCGACTCAGAATGATATTGGACACCATGGAAACAACACAGAGGAGAGAACTAGATGTTGGTGATGTCAGGGAAGTTGAAAGTGAAGAGGTAGAAGAAGAAGGAGTTGTAGAAGGAGAACCTGCAGAAGAATACCGTTAAGAGTTGTTTTGAGAATAGGAGCTAGAGCAAAAGTAGAAGTCCCAATGTATGAAGGAAATTTGGAAGTTGAATAATTGTTAGATTGGGTACATGCGATGGATAAATAATTTGATTATAAATAAATTGAATAAGAAAAGAAAGTGAATAATGAAATAACCAAGTTGAAAGGTCATGTAGCGTTATGGTGGGATGAACTACAAGCTGATCATAGATGCAAAGCTAAGCAGAAAATCAAAAATTGGGATAGGATGGCAGCTAATTTGAAAGAGAAATTTATCCCTAAAGACTATCAGATAAGTCTATTCAGAAAGTTACAAAACCTGAGACGAAAAAGTTTATCAGTGAAAGAATACACTGAAGAATTATATAGACTAAATATCAGGGTCGGATAGAAGGAAAATGATGATGAGAAAATAACTAGGTATATAAATGGGTTGAGATACAAGATACAAGAGGATATAAACATGATTTCCATTGACACAATCGAGGATGCTTATCAAGTAGCCTTGAAATATGAAGAGAAGTTGGCCAGAAAACAAATCCAGCAAAACAGGGGAGGAAATTCAAACAGAGGTAAGGGAACTGTCTGAGAGAAGTTCCATAAGCCAAAGAAAGAGATTGGAAAACATCATAATCACCCTGAAAAAGGGGGAATTTATAAGGAAGGACATCATGGAGGAAGACACTCTTTTCCTAGAGGAAGAGGAAGAGGCAAAGGAGGTGAAGTCAGATATTATTCCTATGGAAAGACAGGATGCATGTCTTGGGAATGTCCCGAGAGAAAGAAAGAAGGAGGAGGAGAAGCACACATTTCTGAAGCTCAGAAGAATGTGGAAGCAGAAGCAGCAAAAGGAGGAACAAATCTTATGATGAGGAAAGTTCTTCTAAAGCCAAAGAAGGAGGCAGAAGAACCAGTTCAACAAACAAATTTGTTCAGGATTGCTTGCAAAACAAAGGAAAGAGTTTGCAAGATGATTATAGACAGTGGGGGGACTGATAATCTAGTATCCATAGATATGGTGGATAAACTAGAGCTAGAGACAACTGCACACCCAAATCCGTACAAGGTATCATGGTTGCAGAAAGGACATCAAGTAATGGTAAGTTGACAATGCAAAGTTGAATTTAAAATAGGAGGCTATAGGGATGATATTTTATGTGATGCAATTCCTATGGATGTTTGTCATATTTTGTTGGGAATACCATCGAAATTTTATAGAAATTTCATTCATGATGGGAGGAAAAATACTTACACCCTAGAGAAGAATGGTAGAACACACATGTTGCTACCAATAGAAGACAAAGAGCCAAAGAAGGAGGCTAGTTCAAGTATACTTCTCATGAGTGGGAAGGAACTCTTGAATGAGATCAAGAAGTAATAAGAGATGCAACTTGTTGTAGTGAGGAAGCCAAGAGTTATCCTTACAAATAATTCTATGGATGATTTACCTAAATAAATCCAGGAACTGTTAGAGAGTTTTGTTGTCATAGTAGTGGATGAGTTACCTCATTCATTGCCACCCATTAGGACTATCAGCCATCGCATTGACCTTATTCCAGGAGATAGTTTTCCAAATAAAGCAGCATATAGGTTGACACCTCGAGAGAATGAAGAGGTCAACAATCAAGTCTAGGATTTGTTGGATAAATGTTTATTTAGGGAAATTCTAATCCCATGCGCAGTGACAACTGTGTTGATTCCAAATAAGGATTGGGGATGGATAATGTGTACATATTCTAGATCCATCAATAATATCACCATTAGGTATAGATTCCCTTTGCCAAGAATGGATGATTTTATGGATTTCTTGAGTGGAGAAATCTATTTTTCAAAAATATACTTGAAGAGTTGATATCATCAGATAACAATGAGAGAGGGAGATGAATGGAAGACAACATTCAAGACGAATGAAGGTTTGTTTGAATGGATAGTCATGTCATTTGGGTTAACAAATTCCCCAAGCACATTTATGAGGTTGATGAATGAAGTACTAAAAGACTTCATAGTTAAATTTGTGATTGTATATCTGGATGATATACTAATCTTTAGTAAAATAGAGGAAGGACATTTAAAACATTTGACATTAGTGATGAGGAGATTGCAACAAGAAAAGTTGTTGATAAACCTAAATAAAATCTATTTTATGAATACATAACACATATACTTTGGTTTTGTGATCTCTTCAAATGAATTGAAGATGGATCCAGAGAAGGTGAGATCAATCAAAGAATGGCCATCGCTAAGGAGAATATTTGAGGTGAGAAGTTTTCATGGGTTGGCAAGTTTTTATAGAAAATTTATCAGAAATTTCAGTGGTATATGTACACCCATACTAGATACTGTGAAGAAGAAACATAAGTATTTTAATTGGACAGAGGAGGATAAGAAAAGCTTCAGAGTGTTGAAGGAGAAGATCATATGATAACCAATTCTGGTCTTACCGTATTTTGGGAAAACATTTCAGGTAAGATGTGATGCAAGTGGAGTAGCTATTGGAGCAGTATTCAATCAAGATAATAAGCCATTTTCTTATTTCAGTGAGAAACTAAATGACACCAAGAAACATTATTCCAAATATGACAAAGAGTTTTATGCAATTATTCAAGCTTTGAAGAAGTGGATGCATTATTTAATTCCAAGAGAGTTTGTCTTGTATAGTGATAATAAAGGTTTACAATTTATTACTAGGAAAAAAAAGTTGAATCAGAGGCATGCTAAGTGGGTAGAATTCATGAAGAATTTTACTTTTGTCACTAAACATATTTCTGGAAGTGCTAACAAAGTTGCATATGCTTTGAGCAGGAGAAGTTTCATTATACAGGAATTCCAAGTGACGACCTTAGGGTTTGAACACCTTAAGTAAATGTACCAAGAAGATCCATATTTTAAGGAGGTTTATGAGGCATGTGAAAACCATTTGTTGGGGCACAGGAGCCCATGGAAAAAATATTTAATCTAGGATGGATTGTTTTTCAAGGGAAGCCAGTTGTGCATACCAATATGCTCGATGAGAGATAATCTTCTGAAAGAGAAACATAGTGGAGGTTTAGCTGGACACTTTGGTCTTGACAAAACATTTTCACAATTGAACAATTCATACTATTGTCTGGGTATGAGGTCCCAAGTAAAGGAATTTGTGAAAAAATGCAGAATTTTCCAGTATGCAAAAGGGAGATAGCAAAACATTGGTTTGTATCAGCCATTTCCTATTCCAGAAAGGCCTTGGGATGAAATTAGTATGGATTTTTTATTGGGATTACCTAGAACCTAGAAGGGAATTGATTCCATATTTGTTGTGGTATACAGATTTTCCAAGATGGCACATTTCATACCGTGTCAAAAAACAAGCGATGCTACACACATAGCCAATTTATTTTCCAGGGAACTTGTGAGACTACATGGGTTTCCCAGAAGCATAGTCTCAGGAAGAGACACAATGTTTGAAGGAAAAATTTGGAGAACCCTATGGAAGAAGCTAGGGAAAAACTTGTCCTTCAGTTCAACATATCACCCTCAGAAAGATGGACAGATTGAAGTGGTAAATGGAAGTCTGGGAAATTTATTAAGGAGTTTAGTCACTGAGTAGGGTCGTCAATGGGATCCGATTCTGTCACATGCATAATTTTCGTTTAAAAATTTGGTAAACAGGAGCACTAAAAAAAGTCCATTCAAGATAGTGTATGGAATACAGCCGAGAGGGATTACAAAATTGAGAGATTTGAAGAAAGACGAGTTCAGAAGCACTGGAGAAAAATATTTTTCTACAGAGATGCATAGACTTCATTATCAAGTCAGAGAGCAACTATAGGACAGTAATCAAAAGTACAAGAACATAGTTGATCAGAAAAGAAGATAAGTACAATTTGAAGTTGGAGACAAAGTTTTAGCTCATTTGAGAAAGGAAAGGTTTCCAAGGGGAACATATAACAAGTTGAAGATGAAGAAGATAGGATCATGCAGGATCCTTAGAAAATTTACAACCAATGCTTATGATATTGAGTTGCTAGACAATGTTGGGATATCACCGATATTCAATGTTGCAGACCTGTATCCTTATAGGAGAGATGATGCATGAGAACTAGATGACCAGAAGGAGATTCAGTGGGAAAAACAAATTCCCACAACAGAAAAACCTTAGATGGATAAAATCTTAGAGTAGAGAGTTGGAAAGAAGACCGGGAGGAAAATGTATCATGCATATTTGGTGAAGTGGAAAGATCACCCAATGGAAGATTTGAGTTGGGTTGTTGAACCTGACATTTTGAAGCATGGAAAAATAGTGTAGGAGCTCATGGACAAGAGTCCATGAATATTTTAGCCAGGGGAGTGTGATGCAGGAGCAT
Source organism: Picea mariana (assembly GCA_032191745.1). Classification (NCBI taxonomy): domain Eukaryota; kingdom Viridiplantae; phylum Streptophyta; class Pinopsida; order Pinales; family Pinaceae; genus Picea; species Picea mariana. Next base: position 23,667 of record JASDQU010504030.1, read on the forward strand.
CGCCATCAAAGAAAGAGAGGCTGAGAATGGAGGTAGAATTCAAAACCTCAACGCGCAGGAATTTCAAATTGACATTAAACGGAAGCAGAGTGGGTTGTTGAGATATTTTGAAAATATCATTTTTCAATACTTGTTTGTAAAATTGGTTCACCACCTAGGAATGGCAGGAGGTTGTAAACTCTTACACGATTGTAAGGTGTTGTAGATGTAGAGTGTCAACTCTTATCTATTAATAACTCACATTTATTGTAAAAGGACCGAGTAGGTAACTGCTAGAATGAAGATGGGATATAATTTAGAGAGGAAGGAGAAGATCTCGAGAAGCGACTTGTTAGATAGTTTTTTTATGTATTATGTTGTAAGACAGAATAGAGTATGAGAATGAGTTGCAAAAGATAGAGAGTAAGAATTTAGATGTAGCAATTAGACATAGAGAGTCTGAATACAGTGAAGAACTATATTACTTATGAATAGAACATACATAAATTGTTCCAAATGCTTGGAAAATGTTCATTTCAGTATGTATTTGAATGAACGATATGTTCTCTGTGTGTTTAATTCATTATTCTCATGTATGTCGTTCATAGTTGATATTATGGAATTGTGAAGTATTAGATAAGTTTCAATTGTTTCTCTTATGAGAGCTTAGATGCAAGGAGTGCATAGTTTCCACAAGGTGTGCATCGACAGAGTCTATATTTGACACATAGAAGCTCAAGAGGGATAATGGGAAACTTAGACCAAGTATTACAAGGAGTGCACAGGGTCAAAAATAGATTAAGTGTTGAAAGATCAGGACCGTGAAGCGAAAGGAGTGCGTAGTGAGATTTATTTTGAAGAAATATCTAAGTCCAAACTTTGTCAAAGATTTCAGGATCGCAAGGAGTGCGTCGGAGGTCAAAATCCTGAGAGGAGTCAAAATCAGGAGAAATAGTGACAAGAAATCAACAGAAAGGGAGAAATTTGTTGAAGGTTAAAAATCGATGGTTGGGATCCCTTCAAAGGAATTTGGGGCCACAAACTGTTGTTATATATTGAGAGGGTGCAGGAGGTTACACCTTGAAGTCCTTTGGACTTCACATATTCAGAGTTTTTCATTTGTGAAGGAGTCCAAACTCCCAAAGTTACGAAACCCGAAGTCCATATGGACCGTAGATCCAGAGGGGGAATATGTGTCAACATGTCGTTCAATCCAGAGAAGAAGCTATCCGGGAGGAAGGGGTAGCACAACATCGAAGTTGCCAAAACCTGAAGAGGCAGAGCTCATTGTAACCATTGAGTTGCAACAAACACATTTTGACAGATCTGGAGATTTAGAAGAATGACAAGGAGGGGTTGTTGATAAAAAAATTTCGAAGCCCGAAGAGCGGACCAAATCCTGACCGTTGGTCGGAGGCGAACACGTGGGAGAAGATCTGAGAGTTCGTGAGGAAGAACTGCAGAAATATTTGCGAGGAGAAAAGTGTAAACTTCACGAAGTGCGAAGGAAGAAGCATGTCTAGACCATTGAATCCAAAGGAATACGTGGCAGAGATTTACGTGGTTTGGAGGAAACACACTATGGAAGAAAAGGAGAATTCAAAACTCAAAACTCCCGAAATCCAGAATTCTGAGGTTGATCACCACCGTTGGTTGGTGAGTGAGAACAGACCATTGATTTGGTCTGAGGAGATTTCTTCAATTTGGAGTTAAGAGGAGGATGGTTGAGGTGTAGCCAGAACCAGTGAAACACGAAGTGACAAAGTCCACAAGGATCGTCGATATGAGGGAGACACATGTCATTAGATTGTGGATTCCAAGGGAGAGTAAGGAGAATACAGAGTCTTTGAATGAAAGTTAGCTAGAGCTCCAAGTAGATTGTAGTCATTGTTTGTGGGAAGGACGTGGACCATAGATCTAGTCCAGGAAAGTTCTCCAGTTCAGAGTTCAGAGGATTAGGATTCAGGTGTGTCGAGAACACCCGAAGTCTGAAGTTCCAAAGTAAGAGGGGAACGAAGGCTTAAACCCACGGTTTTGACCAAGGTCACGTGGAAGACTCTATCGGTACTCATAAACTCCCGAAAATGGGATTTCACACCTAAGGATAAGGACTTTGACCTGCGGGGACAATTGTGAAGGTTCAACATGAACCTGTGAGCTAATTCGGCTCTCGAAGTCGATCGATCCTTGACCAGGAGGTCGTGCAGCCCCGAGAGTGTAGGGGGTTTGCACCACATACTCAAACAATATATATATGCATGATCATATTCCGATTCTTCATATAGAGTATAGAGTTGTAGGGGAAGCAAGCAATTTTGATGTATATGTTTAGTAATTTACATTCTAATAATACTACATATAAAATTAAAATTTTCATTTTTTATGAAGTATTTTTGAGTTGGTAGAAGTTTGATTGAGTATTTGTGACATATATATTTATGCATGTTTATATGTTGTGGTTGCACTTGTTTATTTGCATGCTCAATTTTTTATATTTTTGGAATAATGATGATGGTGTCTTTATGAAGAAGGGAAGATTACACTTGGGGCATGGGCTGAAGAATTATATTTCCAAATATGTTCTTAGATGTATGGAATGTTAGTAAGTCAAGAATGAGCATCAACATCTAAACAAATTTGTGCAAATTTTTTTACTTTCATAATGGAAATGAGAAGTAGTAGCAATGAATTTTATTACTGAATTTTCAAGAATGGTGAGGCTTATTGGAAAACAATATTTTGTTTCCAAAGGGAAAGAGAAAAGGAGGCTTATTGGAAAATAATATTTTGTTTCCAAGTTTCAACCTAAGATCTCATATCTTTTCCCTTGTTGATTATTTGGGTTGGTTGTCATCGATGTCAACCCTTGAAGAAAGTCTGGTACCAAATTTCGGTAGCACAAAGGTTTGGGTAATGGACCCACGTTTGTTTGATGGATAATGGTATGAGTTTTGATATATTTGTAGGTAAAATTATTCCAGATGGATAGTACATGCCATTCCATTTCCAGTGGTATGTGGAGCGTCACATAACTCCTCATGGATAGACAATTATGGCCATGTGAAGTTGGAGAACCCTCATGAGTCATCTAGAAGGCCCAAAAGGTCAAAGTAGTCAAAGTGGTTTAAGAGATTTTAGAAGGTAAATAATAAAGTGAAGTGAAGAGTGTACTATAAGTCAATGTGAATACAAAATAAATTATTTAAATAATAAATTTAATGGAGAAATTACTAAGTGTACAAGTGGTTAGAAGTGGGTTAACCCTAAAATAAGGAAAGTGGGTTAAGATGGTTAAAAGGTAACCCCTTGAGGAAGCTACATGAAAGTATAAATAAGAGGAAAGGCTCTCTCATTTTTAATCACACTTGAGAATATTTAATATCTACAGGTGACTGAGCTAACCAAAGGATATATAAGCCAAATTTCAGAGGGAAGGTGAAGTAAAGAAGGCCGAAATTCAAGGGAGGATAAATTCTTTTGATGATGCTTTCTAAGGCATGTTATTTGCAGGTAATCATACCGTGAAATTGGGAGGCCATTGAGGAAACATATCTAAGTAGTTGTGATACAAATTTCAGCTTGTGGGTTGTTGTATTTTTGGAGTTACACGCCGTGGAAAATAGGGTTTGTGGCTAGTCCTGAAACTAGCCTAAAATAGGTGTTTCAGGTAAAAACGTTATAACTTCTTCATAACAGATCCAAATTTAGTAAGACCAGATGTATTGGTTATAGTAAAGTCTCTATTATTCTGTGTACAGTTTTCAGATCCATACAAAAAATATTCCGTGTGGGGCATGCTCTACAAGTTCACTCTCTAGAATAAGGCATAATTCAACAAGGTATTGCCATTTTTGCTATAACTCCTTTTCTGAGAGGTTCCAAGTAGTGAAATATGGAGGAATTGCATACAAGAAACTAAAGAACATTGTGTACCATTTTCAGATCTTTATTCATTATAGGTACATAGTTATGATTATTGCAAGTTAGGGTTTTTGCCTAATCAAAATTAGTCATGTGAGACTAGAGTAAAGTTTGATGAAAATGATAGTCACTTTTTGTTAAAGTTAAGGACGGTTTGCAGGTATGTGATCATATACACCAGGCATATTAAAGAGTTACAAATCAGATTTGGATTATGAAATTGATGAGGAATTTTGGTTGAGGTACATGTTGGGTACATGGTTGAGACAAGTAGTTGATGAGTTGGCACATACATGAGGTGTATAGTTGATGATGTTGGTACATATTGATGAGTCATAGTTTATGCATATTTGATGCATGATTGGTACATATTTGGTGCATGTTTGATGCACTCATTGATGGTACAGGTTGAGGTACAGGTTGGTGCATGGTTGATGCACTTGTTTATGGTACAGGGTGATTATAGGTTGTTTGGTACAGGTTGATGCATGGTTGGTGAAATTGTTTATGGTACAGGTTGATTATAGGTTTATTGGTATATGTTGTTACAATGGTATATCTCACAGTGATAGTGTGACAGTGTTTCCATCATTCTACTTCTACATCAAGGCGGTTGGACGGGGCAAGGACAGGTGGTTGTAGCCACCTTCCGGTTGTAGCCGGAGATCATAGGGGGTTGTGTCCTCCTTATGGTTGTAGCTAGAGAATTGGGGAGTTGGAGCTTCCCTCAGGTTGTAGCCTGAGAAACTAGGGGGTTGAAGCCTCCTTCCAATTGCATCTAGAAAACAAAGGAAGTTGGTGCTTCCAAAGAATGCAATTCTTCAAGACATATAAGAAAAATAATTATGTGTTTTTCTCTCGCTCTGGGTTTCCACGTAAAAACACTGGTGTGCTGTGTATGTGTATGATTTCTCATTTGTTCATTGTTTATTTACTCTACAATTATTGGGTGATAATGCTACATTGATATAACATTTTCATTTTATGGTGAGAAAGGATTAAATTTCTCTATTACTCATTCACCCCCCTCTCAGTAATCCAACATCCCTCTTGTACCCTAAATGAAGGAATCTACCTCCATTGACTTAGAAAGACAAGAATTGAATGCATGTAGATGATTAATAAGGAAATCTATCACACACGGTTATTGAATCACGAGACGAGTTCATTCATTATGAGAAAATATAAGATTATTACATCCTCCTACCTAATTGGAAATCAAGTCATTCATTCCATCATTTTCACCATTTTCACATTAAAACTTTCAAACTCACATGATGATTTCTCCATTCCCTATCAAAAAACTATTGATAAGATAATGGGAATATTTTCCTTATGTTGTGTAGTAAAATGGAAGAGAGTGACATGTATGTTTGATGGTTGGATGAGATGCACAGTGATTCATAATGAGTGGACTAGTTTAATGATGAGATAAATGGGTTGGGTTCAGTGAGTTATGAGCATGTATCTTATATTCCTTCACTCTTGTTTCTTCAAATCCCTGCTTAGGGGTGGCATCTATAGTATATGCCCATGGTAGGGTGGAAAATTGCTCGTACACAACCAATTTTTTGTACTATATTATGTTAAAACATGAGTGCTCTATTTGTTTCTATGAATATACAATTTAATGGTATTCAATATTTCTCTCCTGTATTACATCTTCCATGTCTTTGTTGCATCCACTCAAGGGATATAATAAATAAGAACCTTATTTATTTTCAGTGATTCTAAAAAAGGGTAATATTCTAGGTTTTCTAAAACAACACCAATTATATCTTCTCACTCATTAACGAGTAACTCACTAAGGTTGACACTGGAAGAAACAATAAGGAAGGATGAAACAAGAAGTAGAATTGGATTTCAATTTGTCGCTCTACCTTACTTTCATTTTTATGGTGGGGGGAGGATTTTTAATGTGGTTTGCAAGGAGATGCCCATTTTGTAGGAGAATATCATCAAGAGCATAATTTCAAGGAACAACAAAGGAGTTATAGGACCAACAAAGAGTTCATTTTGCATTTGAATTCTTCAAGTCCTTGATGTTGTATTGTGTCCCTTATGAACATGATCTTTGTGGAAATCCGACATAGTAAAGAGTGGAGAGGGTGTACAACATGGGATAATCCCAACAAAAATATTTTGTAGAAGTTCACTAAGCCCAAGAAATTATGTAACTTGGTTAGGTTGGTCATGGTAGACCATTCTATCATGATCTATACCTTCTCAAGATATACATGCAGTTTGATTTCATTAACAATGATGATGAAGTACCACATGTGCTTCCCAATCAAGTCACATTTCTCTAGGTTAGAAAAGAAATTTTGGTTGTGCAAAGTGTTCAACTTGGTCATCATGTTCTTCCCATGTACTACTAAAAACCAACACATGATTAATATGAATCACAATTTTAACTATGAAAGGTTGCAAAATGATGTATGAGCATTGGTTTAGTCAAAGGGGATGATCACCAACCACTCATACAAGTCATCCTTAGCTTCAAATGCAGTATTCCAAACATCCCTAGGGTTGGCATGACCTTGGTGGTAGTTAGATTTCAATTTTATTATGGTGTACTCTTCTCCCTTCATTATGTCTACAATACCATCAATTCAAGGAATGGGGTATTGTTCCCTCATTGTGATCTTGTTGAAGGAAAAATTGTGAATGCATGCACACTAAGAACCATATTTATTTGACACTATCATGATCATTCTTGCACATGGTGATGTGTTCAATCAACCCACTCATCGAGGAATCAATTAGTTAGTAATAGTGAAAAATCCTTACAATAGTACCGGTGACTCCACTGGGGAAATTCATAAAATTTCTACTTTTTGTGTTGGCTTAGTTGGTTTCTGATAGGATAAACTTTAGATTTTATTGTTGGTGATATATTGGCTCTTAGTGAACACCATGGTAGGAAATTTAGTGCTATTTTCATGCCTAGGTTTTTATTATTTACATCTCTCAAAAAATAAAAATAGATGTCATACTATGTTAATTATGTCATAGACCTTCAAATAACCCTGGAACTGATGCCATTAGACACATAATCAATCCTAAGGCCAACTAAGGAGAAAAAATAATAAACACTAATTAATCTACGAGTCAAGAATGAAAACAAACCTTCTCACAAAGAAGTGGTAGTTGGTGATGGAATCCAACATTGCAGGATCGATGCGCGAAGGGGATGAGTTTTGGTGGGTGGGAAAGTTACGTTGACAACTTGATTAATGAACTAATGCCCTAGTGAAAGTTACCTCACCGAGCAGTGGGAACCCCTCCAAGGAGTTCGAGTGAGTCTAGCCAACGTCGATCCCAGGTGTTGAGGAAAAGATATGAAATTATCTTACTCAAGCATTTTTGGATCTTGCTTGGCTAAGGCAAGATAGTCGGGAATGTTACCCTATGTTTATAGCCTCAAAAAGTGTTTCCCAATCCACAAGTATTAATCACAAGGGATTAGTCTGATTTTTTGAATAAAATATTGTTGCAAAATATAACATTTTTATACAATTTTCTGAATATATCAGATTGCAAAAGAAAATGTGGAAATCAAAAGAAAAAATAACAAGTCACATATTAACACAGATGAGGCAGAATAACAATCGCTTTATTTCATTACAAGAAATCAAAAGAATCATTCTCTTTACAAAATCCCTGTGGGGGGCATGGACCAAGGTCAAACTTAGATATCCCTGATAAAAACCATACACAAGGACTCTAACAAGAAGTAAAAAATGAACTTTAAAATCTGTATCAGGTTACCACAGACTGTTGCCCACTTGAATCTGCACAATATCCTTTATCAGTCATGAAATTTAATTCATAAATAGACAAGTCTACACAGACTATCAAATATAGATCAACACTTCTGAAAACAAGCATCTGAATGATATGATTCAACTTTGAACCTTGTTGTCTAGAATAGGACCTTGCTGTCATAAAAGAGAATTAGGCCTTTAATGAATTGAAGAATGAATGAAAACTA
>JASDQU010504031.1:4562-43038 GCA_032191745.1 Picea mariana
CATAGCCCAATGGTCCATCACTGATCTGCAGTGATGTCTATTGTCTTTCCTTTCTTTAAAGTCTTGCTTATCCACCTATTCAAACCATTTTAATCCATTTACATTTTGATGGGTACTGGGATTATCCTCTAGCAATTCGAGGGTGAATCTCAGTGCTAACATGACCCCTTATTCGAAATTTTGCATTGCTTCTTACTGAGAAAAACCCTAGTTCTCGAAATCAATGAATAAAGAAACCTCCGAGGAATGGGACTTGGAAGTGGGGGGTGCTCTAGTTAAAATCCTATGCCAGGAATCCAACAGAGTCGATTGTTCCTCAATACAAGTCTCAGGTTTTGTTTTATGCCCAATTGCAAGTTGCATCCCAAACCATTTCAGGGGCTCTTGGCCAATTCCTCCTCGGGGCATAAAAACCTAATGGAGAAACATTTTTGAGTTCCATGAGATGATACAAGTTGTTTTAGGCATGGACTAGGTGAACACATTGTCCATCCACTCCTAAGGCATAGTTTCATAAATTTGACTCTTTAATCCAAACGTTGCATTGCTTCTTACTGAGAAAAACCCTAGTTCTAAGAATCGATGAATAAAGCAACTTCTGAGGCATGGGACCCATGAGTGAGGGGTGCTCTAGATGAAATCCTATGCTAGGAATCCAATGAAGTTGATGATTCCTCAATTCAAGTCTCTTTTTTTTTATGCTCAGTTTCAAGTCGCATCCCAAACCATTTCAGGGACTCTTGTCCAATACCTCCTTAGGGGATAAAAACATAATAGAGAAACATTTTTGAGTTCTGTGAGATGTTGCAAGCTTGTTTAGGAATGGTCTAAGTGACCACTTTTTCCATCCGCTCCTAAGGCATGGTTTCATAAGTTGGACCCCTTAATCCAAATGTTGCATTGCTTCTAACTGAGCAAAACCCTAGTTCTCGAAATCAATGAATAAAGTAACTTCTGAGGCACGACACCCGGGAGTGAGGGGTGCTCTAGCTAAAATCCTATTCCAGGAATCCATCGGAGTCGATGACTCCTCAATCCGAGTCTCAATTTTCATTTTATGAACAATTGCAAGTCGCATCCCAAACCATTTCAGGGACTCTTGGCCAATACCTCCTTGGGGCATAAAAACCTAACAGATCAACATTTGTGAGTTCTGTGAGATGATGCAAGCTTGTTTAGGCATGGACTAGGTGATCACATTGTCCATTTGCTCCCAAGGCAGGGTTTCATAAATTGGACCCCTTAATTCAAATGTTGCATTGCTTCTAATTGAGCAAAACCCTAGTTCTCAAAATCAATGAGAAAAGCAACATCTGAGACATGGCACCTGAGAGTGAGGGGTGCTTTAGATGAAATACTATGCCAGGAATCCATCGAAGTTGACGGTTCCTCAATTTGAGTCTCGGTTTTTGTTTTATGTGCAGTTGCAAGTCACAACCCAAACCATTTCAGGGACTCTTGGCCAATACCTCCTTCGGGCATAAAAACCTAATGGATCAACATTTTTGATTTTCGTGAGATGCTGCAAGCTTGTTTAGTCATGGAATAGGTGACCACATTGTCCATGCTCTCCCGAGGCATGGTTTCATAAATTGGACCCCTTAATCCAAATTTTGCATTGCTTTAATGTATTCAAGGTTGAGCATTCCATATGCGCAAGATCATATTGTTTGACATAAACATGCATATGATTTATTTGAAAGGATTGACATTTGTATGTGGTTTAGTTGAATAAGTATCGAGAGAATCTTCATAATTACCTATAGACTAGTTAATTCTCAAAGGACATTTGAAGCATATTACAGTGCCAAAATGTCCTAGAAAAATATTCATTTGTGAAATATAAGAGAAGAAGACATATAAACTAGTTAACTCTCAAAGGATCTTCAAGGAAAACATAATCATATATATCACAAAATGGAGAGGGTTGGAACTTATGGTTATGTAATAGAATTTATAGTTGATAGTTAAATTGTATAACAATTTTTTTTATGATCTTTACTAAGGTTTATTGGAATTGTTGCATGTTTTACATCATTGGAATGCCATCTTATCTATAACTTATTTGAAATTTTATTATGGTATTGCACTTTGATATGATGTAATATGATTATGGTTTCGTTTCATATGTTGTAATATTAGAAATATAACATAAAAATTAATTATTGCATGAAAGAAATAATAAATTTTCATTTTGATTTTTTTTTTTGCATAACACGGGTCTTCCAGAAGATCTAGTTGATCCTCATGAGATAGATCTAGATTATAATGGGCCTCATATAGACATGGGAGATGATGATTATGAGGCAGATGCACAAGACACCGAAGCAGACGATGATAATGATCACATTCATGATGATCATGATAGTGATGATGATGATGAGCCAGTTGTTGGTAGTATCTAGTGACATTGATCATATAGACTCCATCATGGATCATTGCTGATATATCATTATGATGCCTCTTTTCATGTTTACTATCCTATGTATCATTTTCACCTACAATACCATATTATTGAGTTGTATCATTTTGACTTATATCATTTGGACATGTATCGTTTTGACTTATGTCGACCGATGGCCATGTATCATTTTGACATGTTATTGATCTACCGACATATTTGACTTTCACTTGTTTTAGTTATATATGATGATGATCGTTTTTTTTGACAATAACGGTTAATTTTATATTAAGGACCGAAAAACCAGCTGTCGGGTGCTTTACAAATTAGGAATTTAACTAAGACTATGAGCCGCTGATTAGCGTTCGACTTTTCCAGGTGAACCAAAATTGCCCAAGATATAGAATCCTGGTTGGATGAAAGGGGACAAAGCATAGCTGCCGCTACTAGAAGGAGAACCTTATACCCTACTAGGAAAAACCGCTGCATTGACTAAGAAGAAATAGAAAGGAAGCTTATATTTCTTCCTTCTTCACCTGCACATTCTTTTTTTTAGGCCATTCTCCATAAATCTTATCTACTTTGACTTCAATCCTGATTAGATGATTCCCAAAGTCTCCATGCACATTGGAAACATATTTGAACTGGGCATTTGAGGCATTTGTGAGTTCCTCGCGCAACCTAATGAGATCCTGGTCAAGGAGATCACATATTCTTGCTCCAGAGTTATCCATATTCAGCATGATCCTTGCTTTCTCCCTGACCAAGGCCTTCGGCCTGTTGAGCTCTGTCTACAACTCTACCATTCTTTCCTCCAGAGTTGGCCCGTGATTAGCACTGGAATCCATTGAAGCCCTTTGCAAAATCTCAGAGCTCTCAACAACCTGAATGCTTCCTAATTTTGGCCTTGACTGAACGATCCTGCATCCTTGATTATCTCAACCGAAGAAATAGCCTTTGCGTGCACATTATCCTCATGAATCTTGGAGGCCTTGCCGAGACGATGGTCCGCACCTCAGTATGGTCCTCCCATCCTCCTTCCCTAAATCTGACCGAACAGAGTACTGAAAATGCCAGGTGTTGGTACTTGCCAGAAAATTGGGCCTTGGATTCATGTCTCTGCCTGCGGAGGTTTGAATGATTGTTCTGACTTGCCTTGTCCACTTGATCTACTGAGTTTTTGGCCTATCCCTTTGGGATCCTTCGTTTCTAGGGGATGATTGCAAGTGTTTCAACCCCATTCACTGTCAGTGCACCCTTTCTCATGAGCGCTCCTTTATTTTCTTCGATGTCTGCCTGAGTGTTTAGCCCCCGTAAGATGTGGAAGAAGCTAAACTCCCTGAAACTACGCAATAGAAGAGTTAGTTCCTGAGAATTTGTCCTAGTGTAAGATGGTTTGGCCTCCTTTGCATCTTCAGAGCCTGTATAACTACCCTGGAGTCTCCAAAGATCACTAGGTTATGAATGTTTTTGGCGGAAGCTAGCCTAAGACCCTGCCAGAGGGCAAGAGCCTCCGCCCTATTGTTAGAATCATGGCCCGGACCCCATGAGAAGGATACCTCCAGTGCACCAGAAGGTCCCAGGAGGATCCCTCCCCCACCTGCCACTCCTGTGTTTCCTTTCCAAGCACTGTAAAAAAAAATCTATGCTTTTTCAGTGAATACCTCTACTTTATGAAGTCTTGCTCTTCCAACCTTACTTCCCAACTTGCTCTCGAGATTGGCTTGGTGGCTGTTCTATGTTGATGGTTTGGGGTGAACTCCTTAAGCCAATGATCTTCCTATGGATCCAAAGTGTCTGTGTTTCAGAGCGTGGTCTGAGAGTCTAGATCCTTGCTCAGAAGATCCTTGGCTTTGTTTGCCACCTGGGTTGGGTTGCGGTTTTTCTCGCAGAAAATCCTATTGTTTCTTTCCAACCAGATTTTCCACATTAAAAATTTAGGAAGACTCATACAACTAGTTTTGAGAAGGTCCTTTTTTCTCAGAGAGAACGAGGAGTGATACGACCAGCTGCTTAGGAGATCAGAAACATTCGAGGGTAGATAAAATTGGTCTGGTCCAAGCTTCATGACAATATCCCATACCTCTTTTGCGTAAGGGCAATTGAGTAGCAGGTGATATGTGGTTTCTTCCTCAATAATGAAAAGAGGGCATATCAAAGGGCCTTTCCAACCTCTTCTTCTCATATTTTCACTTGTCAAAATGACTTTGTGGGCCATCGTCCAAGTGAACATGTCGATTTTGGGAATTGATTTGTAGGACCAGATTGTCTTCCACGACGTTGGATAATGGGGAATGTCTGTAATTTTTTGTGGAAACTTGTAGCCTGAAGCTGCAGAGTATTTTTCAGTGGTTGTGCCCCAACCTCTTTTGTCCTTGGATAAGGCTTTAAGGGGTTATTTCCCTTGAATTTACTCAAGTAGAATTCTGGCTTCATTTTCAAGTCTTTCTGGGTAGTTTCCCAGGTCCCAATCTTTCCAACTACCATCCTCGTCCTCTTCCCAACGAGAAATGTCCCAGAGACTGAGTTGGTTGTTGGAGTGGAGCTAGATTTTTATATTGGCCAAGCCTTCCTAGTGATCAATCGACGACTCCCCTAGAATTGAATCCTCCCAGACCCTTATGTGTTTCCCATTGCGAGGAATCCAAGTCAGATTGGATTTAAAGAGTTCTAAGGCCCTGAAATAGAGCGTGAAAATTGATGAGCCTCTAAAGAATTTTGGAGGGTGATCCAAGCATCTGATACATTGCCCAAGGAAGTATTTTTTCCACAGAACTTCCCTTCTCCAGGAGGATTTTCCAGAAATTAATTTCCATAGAAGTTTGGCCCCAAATCCAGGTTTTGGGTAGCAACGTCTCGGATTTGGAGGCTGCCTTCTAGAATCGACTTCTTAATTTTTTCCCAGCTTACTAACTAGATCTTCCTCTCATTTTTCCTTCCACCTTCCCACATAAATATTCTCAGCATGAAATCTATTTTGATAACGATGGTTTTTGGTGCAAGGAGGATTGAGTTTTGATAGATAAGGAGACTTGTCAGGACATATTTCAGCAGAACCACTTTCCCTGTGAGATTTAACCATGTGGCTCCCCATGATTGGATGTAGAGCTTCATATTGTCCAAAAGGGGAAGCCAATGGGCCAATTTGGGGTTAGTTTTGAAAATTGGAACTCCCAAGTACTTGAATGAATCCCAGGTCATTGAGCCTTCCATTTCTAATGCTATGGTGATTTCAAGAATCTCTCTTGGAGAGCAATTCCAACCATAGAATTTGCTTTTTTGGTAGTTTATTTTTCTACCTGAGACTTCTTTGTACCGGTCGATCTCCTTCTTAAAATTACTCACTGAGGGGACACTGGCTCCTCCACAAAGAAGGGTGTCATCTGCAAATTGCGCATGATTGATGTGTTTGAAATTTGTCACTATTCTGAGTCCTGAGAGGGAATGGATATGCTAGCAGTATTCTAGTTGGAAGCTTAGAACTAATGCTTAGATGGCATACAATAGTGGCGATAGAGGACACCCTTGCCTGAATCCCCTGGAGGCTTGGAAGTACTCTGCTGATCGACCATTCACGAACGAGGAAATCCAAGGAGAGGATATATAAGCTTTAACCCAGTTTATGAACTTTTGAGAAAACCCCATTTTCTCCATTACTTTGAAGAGGAATTCATGTCTAACTCTATCAAAAGCATTGTATAAGTCTAGCTTAATAATCATACCTTTTTCTTTGCGCTGGCAACTCAAGTGGATTGCTTCTTGGACCAACACTATGTTGTCCAAAATTTGGTGCCCTTTGATGAAGCCACCTTGGTTTTCTGGGATAATGCCGGGAAAAATTTTCTTGAGCCTGTTGGCGATGATTTTGGTGACCAATTTGTAGCATGTGTTGCAAAGGGATATTAGACAGAATCTACTGAAGTTGCTCGCCCCTTTTTCTTTTGGAATCATCACTAAGAAAGATGAGTTTGTGCTCCCCCCAATTTTGAAACAGTTTTGGGATTTCCAGACCATTCTTAGTAGGTAATCCTTGATAATTGGCCAACAGGCTTTGTAGAAGCGAGTTGTTAAGCCATCAGGCACATGGGCCTTATCAGCTTCCATGTGATCCAACGCTTTCTTGAGCTCTTGCTATTGTATTGGAGCCATTAGACTCAAGTTGTCCTCAATCTGCACTAGATGGGGGATTAGAGACAAGGGATAGGAGTTGGGATCAATGGGAGCCTCAAAGGGAGCCAAGTACAGGTCTTTGAAGAAATCGTGTGCAACTTGCTTTATGCCTTCAAAATCTTTTATCTCTTGCCCCATAAATTGGATTTCGTTGACCGCTTTAAATTGCTTTCGGGCTTTCACTTGCTTGTGGAAATAGATCGTGTTCTTGTCTTCGGCTTGAAGCCAGAGAATTCTGGATTTCTGGCGCCAATATTATTCCTCCTCTCTACATGCCTGGTGAAGTGATTTTTGGAGATCCACTTCTTGGTTTAACAACTCTTGAGTCACTTCGGCCTCTTCCAGGGCCAACTGATGGGTCTCGAGAGCTTCCTGGGCGTATTTTCTCTTAGAGGTTGGGGACTTGATGGATCTTGCCTAGCTTTTTAGGGCTCTCTTGAGGGCTCAAATTTTTTCTTCCCACACGTAGAACAGGGAGCCTTGTACCTGCTCACTCCAGGCGTTGGAAGCAATCTCCTGAAACCCCTCTTGGTGAATCCAGATCGGGCTAAATATGAAAGGGATGGGGCAAAGGTTTTTATCTGAAGAGAGATCCAAGAGGACATGCTTATGATATTAGACATAGTTGGGAAATATTTTGGAGGTGGCCACTAATACGAGGGTCAGGAAGGTAGAATGGACAAGGAACTTGTCCAGGCATGCTGCAATGTGACCTAGACCCAATCTTTTATTTGTCTAGGTGTACTTCCCTTTGCTTGGCTTGATATCTTCCAAGTCCCAATCCAGGATGAGGTCTTCCACCCACTCTCTTGCTGGATCTCTAACTGGGGAGCCCCCTTTTTTCTCTGTTAAAGAGAGTGTAATATTGAGGTCCCCTACTATTATGATATTCACGGGGTTGTTCAGGCTCAGGAAGGACTTTAAGGAGTCCCAACAGATTCTTTTCTCTGAAAAAAGAACTNGACTAGAGTCTTTGTGGAGGAGCTTGGTGAAGATCCAGTGGGTGTTACTTTCCTCTTCTAGTAGGTCAAACTTTGAGCTTTCCCAAAAGGTGTTGATTCCCCCTGAGGCACCTCTTGCACTCACTGCTTTTCCTTGGCCTTTTTTCCAAAAGGTTTTGCTTGCTTGGAGGAGAATGGAGTCCTCCAGCTTTGTCTCTTGGATTAGAAGGATCTCAGGCGCCATCATTCAAATGATATCTTTCAAGGATTCTTCTTTTAGTTTGCTGCCTAATCCTCTACAGTTTCAGGAGACAAGTCTCATTACTTACTTGCTTGGGATATGGTGGATCCCTTTGGAGCCCGACCTTGCTTTCTTGTGGTCCGGGTGTTTACCATTACCTTGATTGTTTTCTGGGACCCTTGCAGGACGTCCAGGTAGGTTTTTTCCTCTCTTTCCTTTTTCTTAGATTTCCTTCCTCTGGTGGTGTTTTTTGGTGTGGCTTGGGAGTTGCTTGTTTCTGTTTCTCCACCATATGAATCGTTTTCAGATTCTGAACCAAGGCTGATGTGTTCTTCTTCTGTTTCCTTTTCCTTGGGGGTTTCTTCCGGGGTTACTATATCAATGGTTGCGTCCCCTTTTTCCTTCTCCTTTGGGTCTTTCTCCTGTACTTCCAGGGCCTCAAAGATGTTGACCGAGGATGAGGCTACTTTTTGTGTTTCTTGAGCTTCAGGAATGGTTGGAGGGTTTGTTGCAGGGCCTGCGTTTTTATTCTCTTTCGGTTTCAGGGTTTCTTTGCCTTTTTTGACATGTTTCCATCCTTCTCCTTTCTCCTTGTTCGACGATTGGGCCTTTGGGCAGTTTCTTTGGAAATGGCCATATTCATGGAAACTTTTGCAATTGAATGACAACTGTTCATAATCTAGTTTTTGAAAATGATGCCATGCACCCACCGTGAGTTTAATGGCTTCGAGAAGCCCGACTTCAAGATCCACTTCCATGCAGATCCTTACGCAAGAGTAATGGTCTTTGGTGTCCACTTTATCTATGAAACGACCTAGTCCATTTCTAATTTTTTGCAGAGATTGGTAGTTCCAGCAATGAACTGGCAGGTACCTCCTTTGGGACGTCGATCGAGGGGTCGAAATCATGCATCCATCTGTTAAGGTACAATTCTTACGTCCCCGTGAAATACAAGCCACTTCTGAAGATGAGATCTCAATTCTCTTTCAAAATGAACTCGAAGATGAAGAAACCTCTTCCTACTGGATAACAAGTTATGCTTCTTTGGATTAGCGACCTCCAATTTCGCTGGATCCAGTCATTGGTGGTTCTTGTTGAGGGACAGAGCCCCATAAATTGACCGACCAAGCCTCTTTCTGCCAAATCCAGAGCAATATTGATAGGCTGTTCCTCCGACAGAGCGATTTCGGGGATTGAATCAAGCTTCTTAATGAACTTCGGGACCGGAGGCGTTTCTGCTTTCTTGCCCTGCAGAGTGATTAGATTTCGAAAGGCCTCCTCTGCCGTAACAAGAGGGGGGGGGAGTCGGCTCCCCACCCCTTGGCGCGCCCATGGAGATCGAACCTTTCTCTCCTCGCTCGCTTGTTCATCTTTCCAAATCCTAGCGCTACCCTCTCTATATATGATGATGATCTTATCAATATTGACTTGTTAATATATATAGGTCGATGATTTTTGAATGGATATTTATTACGTATGATGATTTTACTTTACTACTCAGGATGGATGTTGTCAAATTCAATTAAATTTCTTCATGAATGATATGAGATAAATTTGAAATGCGATATCTATTTTTTTCAACATCTCCATAAATGTTATGATATACTTTTCAAATGAGATATCTGTTTTTTTTAAAGATATAAGTTGTTTGACATGATACTTATCTAATATTGGTATATTTGACTCACTTGTTTTAATTATAGATGATGATAATGTTATAATCGTTATATTGTTATTTTATGTATACTGTATGTTGTAGATTTTATATTAATGGAGATTTAATAAGTATAATGATGTTGTTAGTTTGTATGGATGTCTGTTTCCATAAAAATTCTTTATAAATGCTATCCTATAAAATAATTCAAATGAAATATGACTTACTCTATAATAATATAAGTTTTTTAAGAGGCATGATATATTTAACTAATTAAATTGAAATAAAAAATATTGAATTAATAAATGGAAGCTATAAAGGAAGCAACATGAGTTGTTAAAATGGAAGACAAATGTGGCTCTAAAATGGAAGTAAAACTCGACATTAAATTGGAAGCATAGATACCTATAGACCTAGACTCAAAATATTAAAACATTCTTCAAATAATTCTCTAACCCTAGCTGTATAAAATAAATCTTTGTACTTGAATGTATGGATTTGTTGGAAATGACTTGTGTTGTAATGATTTTTTATGAATTGCATGGAGGAAACTCTATGCATATTGAATATAATAGACAATTTATTTAATAAATTCTTGTATATGCAAGCAAAGAAATAAAAAACATTGACTAATATGTTTTTTTCTAGGTTACAAAGCCCGGGGAAAAAGCCTGAGTGCTTCCCCTCATTTCAAAGATGGTACCAAGGGTAAATCCTAGAATCTTTAGGACACAAGGTCGATGAACAACATGGCTCAAAACCATTACAATAATATAATCGTTAAGAACTCAACATGTCACTTGCGGGAATTGAACCTCAATGCGGAGGATAACAACAATAATAATTCCTTCCAACCAGCTAAGCTAACCCCAATTGAAAACACACTTATTAATATTGTTATTTTTACATTGAAAAATTACTAAGTAAATTCAATACAAGTATGGTATGCAATTTTCCAAAAACAACATCAACATTTACATACTATTCATATTTGTTTTTTTTTAATAACCAACTTTTATAAAAAATACAATTATCTTAATCACTCTTATATCAAAAGTATTGAAATAAATGTATATCAATATAGTAATATTGAAACAAAAGATACATTATTTAGTGATAGCAAAAATTATGAAATTAATAATCAAATTCCAATAGTTACTCGTAATCATGATAATGGTTTTGAATAGTTTTAACCACCAACTCATTTATGGAGAAGGGCCAATATGATTTAAAAGAAAAGAAAAAAATGTTTTAATAATTCTATCTCTTTTCATATGAACCATCAATATATAATTTGAAGTAATTGTCATTTTTATTTTTGAACAATATTGTCCTTCATTTATAAACAATATGCCTAATTTTTTATATCTATCACCACATTGAATAAATACATCATCCAATAATTTCCTATAAATATGTAGTACTATCCACATATATGCATACATTGGTGAATCATATAAAGTATGCATGTATTGTTACTAACTTTTCATATTTTAACCAATAAAATTTATGAATTATTTTAGTATTTCTATGCAATCTAATTAAACAAACCAGAAGCAAATGTCAAAATTATCTCATGCAACATTGATAACATCATGACTAAAAATCCATGTTTAATAATGGTAATAATCATGCACATAATTAGATTTTCTGTAGCATGGTTTTGTTCCAATACATCTTGGAACTCCAAACAAAAATTGCTCTACTCCCAATATCAATAATTTATTTTTACTCCCCATATCAAAAATCCCTCTACTCCCAATATCAATAATTTATTTTTACTCCCAATATCAATAATTTATTTTTAATTGAAGTTTGCACTACATACAAAACCATAACTCTACAAAAATAGCTACAACAAGATAATTGAAGTAGGGAGGGAGGGAAGGTGATATTTTTTCTTAGGGATGGGAAAATTTGAGGTGTCTGTGGGTGGAGTCTGAGGTGGCACCTCGCGCATGGGACCGTAGGCCCGATTCTTGGGAACTCAGGTTCGAGGATTAATTCTCTGTTGGCCATAGGTTCGAGTTCAGGCCAAATATCTTTTTCCATGGGTGTGGCTTGTCATGTGTTTTCCATGCAGACCCCATCCAGGCCGGTTTCTCCAGAACCCTCCTATCCAGGCTTGAGCGATGGTGGAGGCAGTCGACATGCGTCATTGGATTGGGGGGAGATGGAACTCATCGATTTCGACAAGAGCTTGATTCATGGTCCCACTTCTCCTGGTCCCATTGATCTCATGGATTTCCCTAACCAGTCTCTTGGTCCCACTTCTCTTGTCCCCCCCTTTCAGACTTCTCGAGTCGTTCTAGTTCCATTTGAATCCCCTCATGCACCCTCGACTTTGGTAGAGCCCCTATCTCCCTTTTCCCCAACCATCGGTTCAAATCCTTGTCCCAAAAGGGATTACTACTTGAGACAACATCTTGGATTGAAGGAGGCCATCCCATCCAAAGGTGGATTAGCCCTTAACCCTGTTTAGACCATTTCGATTGAAAGAAAATCTCACCTCCTAAAGGCTCAACAATGTGTCATAACAGATATCTGTAAAGGAAAAAAATAAACCATATTTAGGTCCCTTAGAGTGGGGAATTCCCTCCATAGCTTCTCAAAATGAAGATTCCCTCCTTCAGTGGAAGGGGGTTAGGGGGCACTCCCAAAAACTTATTCCTCCTCAAGCTCATCGAGAGTCTTAAACCATATGTTTTACTGATTCAAGATATTGTGTCTGTTGTCTCCAAAGCCAAAGATTTGTTGGAAAGTATGCTAAAGGGGTGGTCCTTCTGTACTTTAGATGCTAAAGGAATGTTTGGAGGTTTGATCTCGAGTTGGAACTCTTCATGCAGGGCCATTGCCACTTGCTCATTTCAGAATGCTATCTCTGTAATCTTAGAAGTAAAGGAATCTGGAGTTCCCTTCAATATTGTAAATGTGTATGGGCCCTACCATGATAGAATTACTTCCTAAAAGGCCTAGAGGACTCAAGGATGTTGAACAAGTAGAACACGGTGGTTGGCAGAGATTTGAAATTGACCTTAACTCTTTAGGAAGTTTGGGACTCTAACCCTAGGCATGACCCACATAGTGGGTTTTTATATGCTCTTTTTGGAAAATTGCACCTAGCAAACATTGAACTAGTCAAGTTGGTCCCGACCCGATGAAATCTATGCTAAGGAGAAGATGCAGTGTCCAAAATATTGGACAAAGTTTTGGTCTCAGAAGCTCCATTGGAAAGCGGTTATGTGATTGAGTCAAGTGTAGAGTTTGGAGGGTTGTTGGACCACCAACCAATTGTTCTCTCTCTCTCTCTCCTCAAAGAGGGAAACCCCTTCTTCCCCTCTCAAGTTTAACTCGATTTGGATTTCTAAGGAGGATTATCAGACTTTGGTCACAAGTTCATGGGTGCATCTCACTCCCACAAAGGGCCTCTCCTATATGAGTCAATTTGTGGAGAACTTGGCCAACGTCAAGGTTGCTACCAAGTGCTGTCTTAAAACCTTCCAGGAAAAATTCAAATTGGAGTTGAGGAAGATTGAGGAGAAAATTGTAGACTTATACAAGGTGATGGATGAAGGTACCATCTCCAGTTCCCAAATCTTGATGCTAAAATCCATTGAATATGCCAGACAAGAGCTTTTGGACAAAGAAGAATAGATCCGAAGAATTAAGAGTAGGGCAGTATGGCTAGAAGTCAGAGACAACAATACCAAGTTTTTCCACTGGTATGCAAACCTTAGGAAATTTTTTAATACCATCTGCGAAATAAAGGCTACCAATGGATCGATGGTAAGTAACTTTGAAGAGAAGGATGCAGAAGGAGTTTGCCGCTTTCAAGATCTTTTTCAAGTCCCTCAAGGATGCCCCATTCAAGAGATTCTATAGTTGATCTCTAAGTTCCATCGAATGACCAATGAGGAAATGAATCTCTCCTTGGCGGAGGAAATAATGGAGGTTGAGGTGCTCGCCACTCTATCTTCCATGCATAAAGGTAAGATCTCGGGACCCGATGGATTCATAGTATAATTCTTCGTAGGATTCTAATACCTTACTAAGGAGGATCTATTGAAACTTGTAAAAGAGTCTCAAAATTCTGGCAAGATGAAATGATCCTTCAATTCTACCTTCATTTCCCTAATCCCCAAATCCTAGGATGATGCATCCTTTTGGGACTATAGGCCTATCTCCCTATGCAACATCATATACAAAATCATTGCAAAAGTGACCGCTAGAAGACTTAAGCCAATCCTCAGTGCCATAATTTCTGAAGAGCAATTTGGGTTCTTAAGGCATAGAAAAATCCACGATGCAGTCATGATAGCCCAAGAAGTCCTTCACTCGGTCAAAAAGACCAATTAGTCTGCAACCATCATCAAATTGGATATCTCCAAGGCCTACAACTGAGTCAACTAGACCTTTCTCCATATTTTCCTAATACAAATTGGGATGGAACTTCTGGTTGTCAACTAGATAATGGGTTATATCCAATCTGTATTGTTCGTAGTCCTAATCAATGGCGCCCCCTCCAACTTTTTCTAGGTGACTAGAGAGTCGAGACAAGGTTTCCCCCTCTCGCCTTTCCTCTTCCTCCTAGTAGCTGAAGCTCTGAGTAAGCTAATTTTAGAGGAAAGGAGGGCACATGAAATAAGAGGTTTAAAAGTATCAAATCAATAATCTATTTCCCACCTATTATGTGTGGATGACTTCCTCTACTTCTCAAAAGGGAGTCTTTGGGATCTCTCAACTTTAAAAAGGGTGATTGAATTATTTTGTAAAGCCACTAAGATGGAAATAAACCATGGAAAGTGAAAAATGCTAATCTATTCCCCTCCATACCAAGACCTCCTCCAAATCCAAAACTTGTTTCCCTTCCAAAGTTCAAATCCTGATTCAGGACTCAAATACACGAGATTTCAGATAAAGCTGAATAGTTACAGATATGTCGAATGGATGTGGTTGGAAAAAAAGGTGGAGGCTCGAGTCTCGATTTGGGTCAACCATTTATTGTCAAGAGGAGGATGTCTAGTCCTCCTCAAATCAATGTTGAAGAGCATACTGGTATTCTGGACCTCAATTGCAACAATCCCTAAAGGAATCCCAACCAAAATTAGGAAAGCTTCCAATAAATCTAGTTGGGATCTAGACAATATGGAGGCATCCCTTTGTTAAGTTGGAAAAAATTGGATACCCTCAAAGCTCTGGGGCTATGGGGAGTCAATAACATTTACATATTCACTCAAGCCCTCACAACCATAAGCCTTTGGTGGTTAGTGGAATGTGACTCTCTGTGGAGATGATTCATGAAGTCTAAGTATCTACAGGGGATGTGAATGCAACAATAGTTTAGGCTTCCTAGGAAGTCCCCTAAAGGATATATAGTATGGAAAGACCTTGTGGAATCCTTGTCGATGTTTGGTTAGTGGACTGCGTGGAGAGTGGGTGATGGGCACCACATTTTCATTGGAAAATATCCATGGATAGGAGTAGGAGATGATTTCAATTTCTCTGCTCCTCTCCTTTGAGTTATTCGATCAACACATATCTTGTTCCTTGTTGATGCCAAAGCCCAGGTCCCTTGACTAAGAGTTAGAATGGGGTGGAAATTGACCTGATTCTTGGGATTGGATGTTGAAGGGACAAAGGAGTGGAATTGATACATTCAACTCATAGTCTCAAAATTCATAATGTTGCACGACGACGAGGAAGTTTCATTGTGTTGGTAAAAAAATGTCAAAATCATAGAGTACGCGACCAAACTTCGTTATAAAGTTTGGATGGAGGATTCTGTCATGGGAGAAACAAATGGTGTTGGAAATGGTTGTGGAAAATAAATGCCCCTTAAAAAAATAATATCACTCTATGGTTGGAATTAAACAACAAATTGATTACTTGGCATGTCGACATTAAATAAGGGTGGATTGGACCAAATATGTGTTCTTTGTGCAAAAGTGAGGAAGAATCCATTTCTCAGTTATTCATTTCATGTGTTTATGTAGAAAAGGTCATGAAGATAGTGGATTCAGAGATCAAGCCCGCATCCCAATGGAGCAAGACCATCATGGAAGGATGTTTAAAGGAATGACTTGTGGATAAAGTTGTTAAAAAGTTCCAAGGTATGCCAAGCTTCTTGGTTTCTAGTATATGGTGGGCTCAAAATTCCAGTATTTTTCTGGATATAACCATTCCACCCGAAGTAACAACTGTATAATTCTGAGGCTATCCAAGGAATTTATGTTGGACCTGAAAATCAAAGACCCAAGTCTTCCATCTATGACAGAGGTGGAATTTGAAGTCCCATGGGGATTCTTTGATGGGGCCTACCAAGGTCACCCCCCCAGTGTGTGGAGTTAGGATAGTCTTGTTCTTGATTCATGAGCATTATCTTCATATCCGATATGCACTTGGGACCGATACAAATAATAAGGGAGAATTTATTGCACTAAGGACTCTACTGGAGATAACACTAATGAAAGAGGTGAATAAGCTACATTTCAAGGGAGATTCCAAAGTTGTCATTGATTGGGCCAATCAAATGTGTTGGACAATTGGTTGTCATTGATGTCAACCCTTGGATAGTGATCTTAGAGATTGATGTCAACCCTTATAGATTGATGTCAACCTTTGGAGAGGTCCATAGATGTTGGAAAATTGATTGAAATTTGTATGATCGAGATTTATGGTGAGTTAGTTAAGTACATTTGATGTAGTCTACATGTAGCCCCATAGGTGTAGTTATGGGACCCAAAGTTGATTAAGGAATAATGACATGAAGGACAATGTAATTGCAGGTAAGACTATCATATATGGATATTCCTCATCATAAAGTTTCCAATGGTAGGTGGTACTCCATGTGGTTCCTCACGGTTGAGGATATATTCCCTCATGAATTTGGAAGTCCCGAAGAATGGTTAAGAAGCCCCTAAGCAATTACAAATCATTAATTAAAGGGTAAAGTTGTTGAAAACAAGAAGTTACAAGTCGGTCTCATTGCAATAAATATTAAGGTTGTTTTTGGTAAATTCGGCCCCAATGAAATTGTTAACACATAATATTGTATTATGATTTGAGATAATTCCCCATAATACATTGCTATAGGAGGGTTCCTCTACTTTTGGACAGCTTGAATTCAAGTCAGTTTTTCAAGGGTTTTGAGAAGGCGTCTGCAGTTCTTGATGATTCCATTGTGTAGCAGACATCATAATTTTTCCAACCATATCTCTTGCAGCCCAAAACTCTTCCTGGAAGGCCTCCAAAAACCCTCTCAAATACCACACTGCATTTCTGCTGAGAGCACGCTGCACTTCTGCAATTTTTGAGTGACTAACTTAAAACTTGTATTATGAACAAATGGGAAGGTATTTTTGAAAACTGGAGGAGGTTTTTGTTCATCACATACCAAATAAAAAAAAACTCTCTCACTTTTTAAAAAAGTGTTATGGTTAGAGAGATATTATACACAAAAGTGGCGCTACAAAATGTGCATAACTGTTTTACAGTGGCGTGACGAAATGTGCATAACTGTTTTACAGCGGCGCTACAAAATCTGGAGGTGTGCTACGAAATCTTCGGGCACTGCAAAAAATAATTTACAAAGGATTGATCTCCAAATTTTCAACCAATCGATTTTTGCAAGTTGGGTGTAAAAATGACTTAGAGATCATCCTGGTGAGCTATTGAAAGATGGTATGCATGATTACATCAAGCATGCTTCAAATATTTTGGGAAAAATCAGTTAACATGTGGCAGATTGATGAAGGTTATTTTAACTCTAGCAATTCCAACATTTGAAATATTCAAACAACAACCTTCAGAGTTTAGTTATTTAACTAAATCCTAGAAGTTAGTAAGTAGTTGTACACATCTTAGTGCTTTCTGAGTCAGTTCCTAGGAGTTAGGCATTCAATGGTTACATGTGTCACTACTTTGTAACTGTTTCTATTTTAAGAAACATGAGTTAGAGATCGAATCTTGGAAGGCTAGGCAGGGATCTTTGATATATATGCATATGTAAAGACAAAATAAAGGTGAGGGGCATTCGAGAGAGGGAAGACCCGAGAGGTCTAAGGTAGAGTTTTTCAAAATCCAAGAAGGAGCTGCAGGGGATGTAAAGCTTTGGTTTTAATTGTAGACCTGTACCGCTTTCTATGTAAATAAGTTTCAGCTGGTAATAAATCACATGATCATTTTGTTTTCTCCATTC
Source organism: Picea mariana (assembly GCA_032191745.1). Classification (NCBI taxonomy): domain Eukaryota; kingdom Viridiplantae; phylum Streptophyta; class Pinopsida; order Pinales; family Pinaceae; genus Picea; species Picea mariana. Next base: position 22,167 of record JASDQU010504031.1, read on the forward strand.
TATGTTAAACCATTTTCTCATTTTCATGTCCTTGGATATGTATTGATGCTATAGGATATATGTAGGCAATTTATGTGCTGAAAGGATTATTGTATAGGATATGCTCTAGTCCTTTCCACATGCTTATCTGAGTTTTAATTTAGGTTTTAGAAAGGTTTTCTAGAAACTGAGTTTTTCTTCCTACTGTCAGATGTATTGAAGATCAGGATTCTCTTTGATCATATTCAGTTTTTTTTTCCTCATACTTCTTCATTAAATTTCTTTATAAGCATTGTAATTGACCTAAGATTTGTTGACCTGATTGCTGCCCATAGAATGTTAGGTCAGAGTTATAGTTTTTCATGGACTCCATGCCTAATGGTTTCATTGTAATCTTGATTAATTTTACCACTCTCAAAGTTTCCTAAAACCCATCTAATTCATTTTGACTTTAAGATGTGCTAGGCTTTCTCTTAAGCAGTCTAAGAACAACTTCTAGCACTAACATTAAATGGCACCATTCCCAGGGAGCGAAGTATGATGCAAGCTTCCCTGGGAGATGACATAGAGCCTACTTTTGATGGTGAACAAGGGCTGGTCACATATCAGAGACTGCATCATTCACTTGGTGACTCCACTCCATGAAGGAAGAACCTATTCATGACTTCACTGACACAGGACAACCATAGCAACAAAAGCTATCTTGGCTCGGAGATATGCTTTTCGTGACTTCTCAAATATAGTTGGTTTTCCACATCTAGTGCCGACTATAACTGAGTGGGACAATTATCTTCCGAGCTTCAGAGGAAGCAAACATGATCATCTCGGTGAGAACTTATTAAATTTTCATAAATGCATGCTTGAACATGGTTTTTTTCATGAGGATGTCCTAATCAAGTTGTTCAGATTTTCTTTAGAAGAACATGATCGTGAATGGTGTCAATCCCTTCCTGTTGCTAGCATTCATTCTTTGAAGGAGTTTCATACTGTCTTTCATCATCATTACAGAAAGGTTTATCTGGTTGATCTTATGTTTGATAACTGTTTTAAAGAACCTGAGTTCCATATCCACTATTCAGTTAGTATTCCTTCCGATTGTGAGGATGTTGGTGATAGTCATATGGTAGACACATTTGTCCTTGATTCAAATGTCTCTTATAGTTTTGACTATGATATTAATGATGCCTCAGATTTTAATATAAAAGTTGCTGATATGCATCCAGTATCCCAAGAGCTACAAAAGCAATTGATCTTGCCCTTTTGGAGTATGTATCAAACAAGATTTGATTAGAAGTTAAATCGGCTCGTAGTCATGTTCATATTTGCAAATAGTTGAAGGTGGTAGCCATTATCAGAAAGAATAAATGCAGAGACCTTTGGTCTTCAACTAAAACAACAGGAAGAGGTATTTCTTTACAACTTCATTGATCCTTTTTCTGATTATCTGGAGTCTTTGAGCAGTACAAGAGGTAAATTGTTCTTGTTGAATGAAGGTTGGTTCTGTTGTCCTTTTGAATTGCACTTCTGTAAAATTTGGGTTCCTACATTCATCATTTCCAGATCAGAACTTTCACCATTTAGTCAGATATTTGTATGGTTTCATTGGAAGCACGATTTTACCTAATCTAGAGGAAGTAGTTGATTAGGTAGGATTAGAAAGAATAAAGCTTGGTCCTTGAGCATCTTGTTTGCAATTAGTTTTCAGTTTCAAATTAAAGAGCATAGGTTCTCTCAGGCACATAGTTTTCCTAGACAGAGATGAAGAGGGATAAGGTCACTATTCTACAGGTTCTTGGCAGCTCAAAGGGATCATGCCATCCCTTGTGGAGCCAGATGTTAACACATAAGATTGTATTATGATTTGAGATAATTTCCCAAAATACATTGCTATAGGAGGGTTCCTGTACTTTTGGACATCTTGACTTCAAGTCAGTTTTTCAGGGGTTTTGAGAAGGCGTTTGCAGTTCTTGATGATTCCATTATGTAGCAGACATCATAAGATTTCCAACCATATCTCTTGCAGCCCAAAAATATTCTGGGAAGGCCTCCAAAAACCCTCTCAAAGACCACGTTGCGTTTCTGCTGAGAGCACGCTGGGCTTCTGCAATTTTTGAGTGACTAACTTAAAACTTTGATTATGAACAAATGGGAAGGTATTTTTGAAATCCGGAGGAGGTTTTTGTTCATCACATACCAAATAAAAAAAAAAACTCTCTTAGTTTTTCAAAACATGTTATGGTTAGAGAGATATTAGACACACAAGTGGTGCTACAAAATGTGCATAATTGTTTTACATTGGCACTACGAAATGTGCAGAACTATTTTACAGTGGCGCTATGAAATCTGGAGGTGCGCTACGAAATCTTTGGGCACTGCAAAAAATCATTTACAGAGGATTAATCTCCAAATTTTCAAGCAATCGATTTTTGCAAGTTGGGTGTAAAAACGACTTAGAGATCATCCTAGTGGTCTATCGCAAGATGGTATACATGATTACATCAAGCATACTTCAAATATTTTGGGAAAAATCAGTTAACAGGTGGCGGATTGATGAAGATTATTTTAACTCTAGCAATTCCAACATTCAAGATATTCAAACAAAAAACTTCAAATTTTAGTTATTTAACTAAATCCTAGAAGTTAGTAAGTAGTTGTACACATTTCAATTCTTTTTGAGTCAATTCCTAGGAGTTAGGCAATTAGTGGTTACATGTGTCACTACTTTGTAACACTTTGTATTTTAAGAAGCAGGAGTTAGAGCTCGAATCTTGGAAGGCTAGGTAGGGATATTTGATATATATGCATATGTGAAGACAAAATAAAGGCGAGGGGCATTCGAGAGAGGGAAGACCCGAGAGCTCTGAGGTAGAGTTTTTCAAAATCCAAGAAGGAGTTACAGGGGATGTGAATCTTTGGTTTTAATTGCAGACCTATACTGTTTTCTATGTAAAGTAGTTTCAGCTGATAATAAAGCACATGATCCGCTTGTTTTCTCCATTCTATGTTAAATGATTTTCTCATTTTCATCTCCTTGGATATGTATTGCTGCTATAGCATATATGTAGGCAATTTCTGTGCTAAAAGGATTATTGTATAAGATATGCTCTAGTCCTTGCCACATGCTTATCTGTGTTTTAATTTAGGTTTTAGAAAGGTTTTTTAGAAACTGATTTTTTCTTCCTACTGTCAGATGTATTGAAGATCATGATGCTCTTTGATCATATTTAGTTTTTTGTTCCTCATACTTCTTCATTACATTTCTTTATAAGCATTGTAACTGATATAAGCTTTGTTGACCTGATTTTCTGCCCATAGAATGCTAGGTGAGGGTTATAGTTTTTCATGGACTCCATGCCCAATGGTTTCATTGTCTTCTTGATTAATTTTACCACTCTCAAAGTTTCCTGAAACCAATCTAATTCATTTTGACTTTAAGATGTGCTAGGCTTTCTCTTAATTATTCTAAGAACAACTTCTAGTGCCAACAGAAATAATCATTAAAAATTAAATTGAATTTTATTTGGGTCAAGTCAGCCCTAAAAAGAGGGTGAAAAATCTAGTATAAATAAGGCACCTAGGAGTTCATTTGTAACATAAACTCAAGTTATTCTTATCTGAGGTAACAAAGGATATATGAGGCATTTTTCAGAGGGAAGATGGAGTAACGAAGGTCGAAATTACAAGGGAGGATGAAGTCTTGTGAGGATGTGTTCTAAGGTATATTATGCATAGGTCATCTTACCATTTTCACTATAACTTTATTTATAGAAGGATTCATATAGTGAAACCTATAGGATATTGAGACAACATATCGAGGTACATATGGTATAAATTTTAGTTTCTGGGTCGTTGTATTTTGGGATATACACTCTGTGGAAGATATGGTTTTTGGCTAGTCCTGGAACTAGTCTCAAACAGGTGTTCCAGGTAAAAAGGTCACAAATTATTCATAGAAGATCCAAATTCAGTGAGACAAAATTCATTGGATAGGGTACAATCCACATTATTCTTTTTGATACTTTAGATCTATATACTAAATATTCCGCGTGTGGCATGCTCTATAAGTTCTATCTATAGAATACACTAGTATTCAGTAAGGTTTGCCTTTTTTGCTATAACTCCTTTTCTAGGAGGTTCCAAGTAGAGAAATATTGAGGAATTGCAGAGAATATATTGAAGAATATTGTGTACAATTTTCAAACCTTTATTCATTATAGGTACATAGTTATGCTTGTTGAAAGTTAGGTTTTGTGACTAATCCAAAAACTAGTCCAGTGAGACTAAGGTAAAGTTTGACGAAGATGTTATTCTCTTGTTGCTGAAGTTGAGGAAGGTCTGTAGGTATCTAATAACATACACCATGTATGTTATAGAGTTACATGTATGTTTATATGCATTTTTTTAGGGTTACATGTAGATGATGTTATGATGTATGGAATGATTGAGACATATCATGAGTGATATGGTATATGGTTGAGACACATTTCATGGTATAGGTGTTGATGCATGGTTTGGTATAGGTGTTGGTGCATGGTTGATGCACTTGTTGTGATAAAGGTTGTGTTACATGGTTGATTCTTGGTATGGTACATATTGATGGTTTGGTAAATGCTTTGGTACATTGTTGAGACACATATCTTGTGATGGTATGTTTGTGATCTTGGTACATGCTTTGTAGAGGCATGTGTTGGTGATGTTGGAAATCTACTTGAGAGGTGTCCTTGGATCTGATTGATTATCAGTGATAGTGACAGGTTGGACAGGTTGAAAGTGACATGTTGGATATAATGACAGGTTGACAAGTTACAGGTTGATGTGATAGTGGCAGTGACAGTGGCAGTGGCAATGACAGTGATAATGGCAATGATTTTGGTAGTGACAATTGGTATACACTTATACTTTAGGGCAACAGGATGGGGAAAGGACAGGGTGTTGTATCCTCCTTCTGGTTGGAGCCGAAGAATCAGGGAGTTGGATCTTCCTTCAGGTTGGAGCCTGAGAACTAGGTGGTTGTAGCCACCTTCTAGTTGGAGCTGGAGAACCCAGAGGGTTGTATCCTTCTTCTGGTTGGAGCTAGATAATTTGAGGAGTTGTAGCTTCTTTCAGGTTAGATCTTGTAAATAGGGTGTTGTAGCTGGAGAATTGGGAAGTTGGTGCTTCCTATGAATAAATTCTTGATATACATAAGAAAGCATTCTGTGGTTTTCTCCCATTTGGGTTTCCACGTAAATACTAGTGTTATTGTGTTCTTGATATATTGAATGCAATCCTAGATGATATATTGATGATTGACTGTTGAACATTTTTGATAAAGTGAAAAAATATATATTGTGGTTAAAAGTGGTATAAAGTGCTTATACTGATTCCCTCCCCCCTCAATATTCCGACAATTGGTATCAGAGACGGTTCCTTCAGGAAACAATTTAACCACTAGAAGGTAGATCATGGAGTATAAGGAGTATAATATGAATTAAGTATCAATGTTCAATGGTTAGAATGGTCTGGACTATGAGTCATGGAGCAGAAGGACGAAAACATTTTTGTAGGCACAAGGATATGATATTTGGTATTCAGTTGTTACAAGATATAATGTTCCAAAGAAACCAAAGACTGTAGCCAAGAAGGAATTGAAGAAGAAGAACAAAATAACAATGGATTTCATCATGGAAGGATTACCTGATTTAGTGAAAGAGAAAGTGGGAAATTGTTTATCAGCTAAAGAAATTTTGAATAAGCTACATAATATCTATTGTTTTCCCATCCCATTATCAAAGATTGCTAAGGAAGATGCAAGTAAAAAAAAATAAGAAATATGCTCATCATGTCAGATAGATTTAGAAGAGGAAGAGTACGAAGAGGAAGACGTTGATTACATAGAACAATTGATCAATGCAATTGAATATTTGAGGACTAAAAGAAAAGAAAATGAGTCTCTCGAGGAAGAAATAAAGAAAATGGAAGAATATAAGAACACCAACTTCAGAGAAGTCGAACAAACAATCATGATGTTAAAGGGTTGGCTAGAAGAAGACAGAAGGACTAGATAAAATCTCGAGGATCAGAAGCAGTGTTTGGAAATAAAAATAGTAGCACAGAAGGAAGAAGCAGAAAAGAGAGAGAAGATATTGATAGATCATCTTAAGGAAAGAACTAACGATTTAAATAAGCTTGAAGTATAATTTGGTCAAGAATAAAGAAGACTTGAAAAATAATTTTTCTCCTTGAAAATACAGCTTGAAGAAGCAATGCGAACAAAAAAAGTCATGAAGATTCAGATGATGAAGAAAGAAGAAGAGGTTGAGAAGCTTGGAGAATTTGTTACATTGAGAGTTAAAATCGTCAAGATCATCAAGAACATGGAAGAGACATAAACATCCAGTTCATCAGTAGAGAATGTTGAAGAGAAGCGCTCCAGGTTGCTAGAAAAGAAGAATGAAGAGAAGAGTAAGAGTTATGCATAAGTACTCAAAGGAAGGAATCATGGTCAAACAAAATCAAAGAAAAATGATAGAGATACATCTTCAAGAAAAACCTCTACATTCAAGCCACAAAGAAGCTTCAATCATAATGAAGGGATCAACATAAGAGAATATCATGATCAACGAAGACATGAATTCAGAAGGACTACACCAAAAAGAAGATCATTCACTCCCAAGTATGAAAATTTATTTTATGGTCACTTTTTTTACTATACTAACTTTGGACATAAGGTTGCACATTGCAGGGATTATGAAAGGAATGTTCAAACAAGAAAATATTATGTGGCCCCACATGACATTGAATGTTACAAGTGCCATAACTATGGACACATAGCTCGTGATTATAGAACCATGATGGATACTTATTTGAGAAAGAACACTGATATCATATATAAGAAGGTTTGGAAAAGAAAACAAGAACATGAAAAGGAAGATCAGATGAATGAAGGACACCTAGAAGTCATACTCTCAAGATTGGCAATAGTACAAGATGAAGACAAATCTACAGGGAAAAATAAAGATATCAGATATAGGAAGGTTTGGAGAAGAAATGAAAAACAAGAAGAATAGGTGAATAAAGACCAGGTCCCAGAGATAACATAATTTGCAGTAGTACGAGAAAGAATAGAAGAGCAAGTGAATAAAAAACAAGTTCAAGAGATTGTACTTTCAAGAATTGTAGTGCGAGATTAATCCATAGGAAGAAATGAAGAAGTCAAAGTTCATAGAGATGATGAGTATACAAACAAAGAGGAAGATTACTTCACATCAGAGCGAACATTTTTTTGAGCCATCTGGCTTGGAGACTCCCAGTAAATATGTATGTTGAACAGGGGGAGTTCGTGTAGTAGCTAATACAAATCATAGAACTATCCTTTGAGCAGTATAAAGTGTTTACAGAGACAGATTCAGAGAAGTGATATAGAAGAAGTATAGAATAATATATTGATTGGTCGAGAAGTGGTGTTCCCACACAGGTTGTTCCAAACACGCAGATTTTGATGAGAAGATAAATCATATCAATGGACACATTTGATTCAATCTAAACATGTGATGATCAATTGTATCACATTCATGTGAAGCCTTCATCATAGTTCAGTGACATATGGGTCAACATTGAGGACAATTGAGTAGCAGGGTTATGAACAGTTTGTGACATATGGATAGAGATGTATTCCTGAAATAGGTACAGGAAACATGGGTCATATGCATAGCAACATATTTACAATTGGAATCAATGAAATCAATTGGAATCAGTTGGTCACAAAAATGCAAGTAGTGAAAGACACATCAAAACAGTGAAAGAGAAAACATTGTTGAACAATATGGCCAAGTGAACATGACAAGTAAATGAAGAAATCAAATTTTGAATGATTTTTATATATGCCAATGAAATTCAAGAGGAAGCACCAATGGAAAATAAAAAACAATGAAAGAGAGGAAAGGAAACATATACATGTATCCCTACATTGATCTACATCTTACAAAATATTCAAGGGAGGAAAAATCATCAGAGAGAGAGATCCAGAAAGGAATATTAGTAGCATACAGATAGGGAGACATACCCATAGGGGGAGATATTATTTTTTCCATGATTGGTTAGAGTAGGTACAATATCAAGAGGAGACATATCGACAGAGGGAGTTAACCTTTGGTAAAAGATGAAGAGAAATATCAGAGGCATGAAGACATGGGGAGAAACCCCAAGGGGAGATACCCTTTGCCATTGATTTCAAAGGGGGAGAGATATAAACATTGATGAGGAGCGATGATCACATAGGGAGCATGAGCATGGCTATTGTCATGTCTAAGTGTTTCCATCAATGTTAGTGTTGCCATCAATTCCAAAGGGGGAGATTGTTGGACAGTTGGTTTGGACAATTGGTTGTCATTGATGTCAACCCTTAGAGAGTGATATTAGAGATTGATGTCAACTCTTGGAGAGGTCCACATATATTGGAAAGTCGATTGACATTTGTATGATCAATATTTATGGTGAGTTAGTTGGGTACATTTGATGTAGTCTACATGTAGCCCTAGAGGTGTGGTTATGGGACCCGAAGTTTATTAAGAAATAATGACATGAAGGACAGTGTAATTGCAGTTAATAATATCATATATGGATAATCCTCTTCACTCTATTTGCAACGGTAGGTGGCATGCCATGTGGTTCCTCACGGTTAAGGATATATTCCCTGATGAAGTTGGAAGCCCCGAAGAATGGTTAAGAAACGCCTAAGGAGTTACAAGTCATTAATTAAAGGGTAAAGTTGTTACAAAAAATAAGTTACAAGTCGCCTCATTGCAATAAATATTAAGAATGTTGTTGGTAAAGTCGTCCCGAATGAAATAATCATTAAAAATTAAATTGAATTTTATTTGGGTCAAGCTGGCCCTAAAAAGAGGGTGCTAAATCTAGTATAAATAAGGTACCTAGGACTTCATATGTAACATCAACTCAAGTGATTATTATCTAAGGTAATCAAGGATATCCGAGGCATTTTTCGGAGGGAAGATGAAATAAAGAAGATCGAAATTGCATGGGAGGATGAAGTCTTGTGAGGATGTGTTCTAAGGTATGCTATTTACATGTCATATTACCATTTTCGCTATAACTTTATTTCTAGAATGATTTAGATAGTGAAACCTGTAGGATATTGAGAAGACATATCGAGGTATCTTTAGTAGAAATTTGAGTTTTTGGGTCGTTTTATTTTGGGAGACACACTCTGTGGAAGATATGGCTTTTCGATAGTCCGGGAACTAGTCTCAAACAAGTGTTCCGGGTAAAAAGGTCATAAATTCTTCAAAGAAGATCCAAATTCAGTGAGACAAAATTCACTAGATAGGGTATATTCCATAGTATGTTGTGTAATATTTTCATATCCATATATAAAATATTCCGCGTGTGGAATTCTATACAATTTATCTCTCTAGAATAAGATAGAATTCAACAAGGTCTGCCATTTTTTCTATAACTCCTTTTTCTGGGAGGTTCCAAGCAGTGAAACCTAGAGGAATTACAAAGAAGATATTGAAGAATATTTTTTTAAATGTTTAGACTTTATTCATTATAGGTACAAAGTTATTCTTGTTGAAAGTTAGGGTTTGTGACTAATCCAAAAACTAGTTCCGTGAGACTATGGTAAAGTTTGATGAAGATGCTATTCTCTTGTTGTTGAATTTGAGGAAGGTCTGCAGGTCTGTGATCACATACATCAGGTATGTTACAGAGTTACATGTAAGTTTATATGCATGTTTTTAGGGTTACATGTTGATGATGTTATGATGTATGGCATGATTGAGACATATCATGAGTGATATGGTATATGGTTGAGACACATTTCATGGTATAGGTGTTGATGTAAATTGTTGATGTGAATGGTTGATGCACTTGTTGTGATACATGCTGTGGTACATGGTTGATGCTTGGTATGATACATGTTGATGATTTGGTATATGATTTGGTACATGGGTGAGACACATATCTTGTGATGGTATGTTGGTGATCTTGGTACATGCTTGGTAGAGGCATGTGTTGGTGATGTTGGACATCTAGTTAAGAGGTGTCCTTGGATATGATTGAGTATCGATGACAGTGACAGGTTGGATACAGTTACAGGTTGACAAGTTATAGGTTGATGTGATAGTGGCAGAGACAATGGCAGTGACAATGGAAATGATTGTGGTAGTGACAGTTGGTCTACACTTACACTTCAAGGTGGTAGGACAGGGCAAGGAAAGGGGGTTGTATCCTCCTTCTTATTGGAGCTAGAGAATCAGGGAGTTGGAGCTCCTTCAGGTTGGAGCCTAAGAACTAGGTGGTTGTATCCACCTTCCAATTGGAGTTGGATAACCTAGGGGGTTGTAGCATCCTTCTGGTTGGAGCCAGAGAATTCAGGGAGTTGTATCTTCCTTTAGGCTGGAGCATGTAAATAGGGGGTTGTAGCCTCCTTCCAGTTGCATCTGGTTAATTGGGAAGTTGGTGCTTCCTATGAATGAAATCTTGATATATATAAGAAAACATTCTATGGTTTTCTCCCATTTGGGTTTCCACGTAAATACTGGTGTACTATGTTCTTTATGTGATGTTGATGTCATTTTGCTTATGATTACATGCTTATGATATTTATATTGAATGCAATCATAGATGATATATTGATGATTAACTGTTGAAAATTGTTGATAAAGTAAAAAATTATATATTGTGGTTAAAAGTGGTATAAAGTGCTCATACTGATTCACCCCCCTCGCTCAATATTCCAACAAAATGTAAGGCTCCAGCCCCTCCTACGGGACATCAAATCATCCATCAATTCCTTCGAGTGGATTTATTTCAACGACATCCTTCGTGAACTAAATGTTAAAGTGGATGAATTGTCAAATGAGGCCCTGTCTCTTCCTGTTGGCACCATGGGACTCTATGAATTCCTGGACGGGGAGCAGACTAACTCCATGGAATTCTATTTGTAACACTATTTTTCTCCCGCATTTTTTTTTGAAATCTCTATAAGCTAATCCAAGACAGGACAATAAGGTGTATAGTTGGTATAGATGTAAATTTTTGAACCATAATGGATAGGTAGTATAAACAATCTTACTGAGTTGTAAAGTTCACATCCTTGAAATTTTTGGTTTTTCGTTCTTGGAATTTACAACTGACTGTATAGACATGAATATATAGTTAGGAATATGTTGAAGCAGTCTCCTATTTGAGACATGAACATGTATATTTCTCTATGGAATAAAGAGATTTTTTTCAATGGAAAAAAAACTACAAAAAGATATCTAAATTATTAAATTAAAGAAGTTATTATTAATGAATATGTAATTAAAGTAAAGTATCACCGGAGATGATAAATACATAACAATAATAAAATGAAGAAACAACATAAACAAATCATTAAAATATTGTAAAAAATATTCATAATGAATATAGAATAAAAGTATTTTATTATCAAGTTTTTATCCTCCACAATTCCTTAATAATTTGTTGGAAAATGGAGCTCCTATGCATGGTGGTAGTGGCTAGGCTTTTTCCCTAGCCACATGTAATGATATATCATGACTAACTCATATATCTTCTTTTGCGTTCTCTCTAATGGAACCAAATCATCTAGAGACTCCAATTATCAACCTTTCTAGTCACAAATCAACCCCATTAGGGCCCCCTAGTGCGTTGTTTGTGTGCGGCCTCAAGTCTTCAAACGACCTTTCTATGAATGGATCTGCCCCTTTTTGGCCTTTTGGTGTGCCACCTACAAGCATTCTTTAGCCTTCAAATGGACTATGTTTCGAGGATGCCATTATTGATGGACTTGCAGCCCTCCCTCTTTCCCCTTCTTTGTTGGTCCAGGAAGCCCCGACTTTAACCATTTCTATGGGATTGGATGTCAACAAAACTATGGATTTCCTTAGATATAATGGTCTAGTTTGTTGGCTAAACATATTTTGGCCTAAGTTAATAGATCTCCAGGGATGGATCTCAAAATATTGGTTACCAATGATAAAACAAGAAGCCTTCATCTACCCTTGTGTAAAGGGTTCCTTCATTGTTGAATTTGATTCTACTGAAGATAGGGATCTAATTATTAGCTAAAGATCGTTTTTTTGGGGAAATTTAGGTCTGTGCATAAATCCTCGATATCCTTATTTCAATCCTTTGACCGATACTCTTTATTCTGCTCCTATTTGGATAAGACTCTCAAATCTACCCTTGCATTTTTGGGGTCTGTCCTCTTTTCGAGCCATTGGTTCAATGCTCAACAAGTTCAATTTTGTTGGTTAGGAAAATGAGAGGCATAAAATTTCAACATACACTTTAATATGCATGGAAATGGACTTCAACAAAGGGTTTCTAGTGGAAAAAATAAAAAACTAATCTTGGTCTCAGAAGTTGGATTATGAGAAAGTTACCCTGTGATGTAGAGCTAGTTTTGAAACATGAAACATTGCAACACAAGTCTCTGAAGGACCTAAGAAAAATAATAAGAATCATCAAAAATCAACTTGGAAGATTGGTTTTACACAGTATCATCAATTGGTGTTGCAACCTTCACATGCAAATCCTATAATACAGCCGAATCCAGTTCGTCTAGAAAAGTAGAAAGAAATAACAAAGCATAAATTAGAGGAAAAGGAATGACAAGAAATGGTAACTTAGAAGTCAAAGATAGAGGACCATGTATATCTTGATTTGGGTTAAGAATAATGGACTTAGTTAATCCCATAGCCAAAGGCAAGTCTACTATATCAACAAAAAGAACTCGAAGCATTAAAACAATCATAATCATTAGATAAAAAAAACTATGGATTGATAGGAGGAACATGGACTCCAACAAATGCAAAGGAAATATGGATGAAAGTAGGAAGGAAGAAAAAATCTTCATCAACAACTGAACCAATGGTGACACAAAGTTAGGCTCACAATCTAGTATACAAGAATTCAAACATGTAATAGCAAACAATCTTTTAATGATGTTTTTAAAGTCATTTATAGTTTGAATATTTTCTATAGGCAGTATATCTGCACTATCATTACTTTTTTAGCAACAATGAGTCTAAAAATTATTTTGTCCGAAGCAGAAGATACAGGAATATTGTCTTTTGCGCTAACATAAAAAATATTGAAACAACATGTCAACTCTCTATGTAATTGACTTCCATTTTTGGCCACCTTTAATACAATTATTCACCAACTCCAGTTAAAAAAGAGAGAGTATGTTATTAGTTTAAATAACATTCACTTATATTAAGTAAGAGAATAAATAGCAATAGTAATTGAAAACTTGAAATGATTAATTAAGAATGAAAATTTAAACAATAAAATTAAAAAAACAATTTAACAAAATCAAAATTATATATATCATATATTAATGTTTGAAGTCAATTACACTTTTAATTTACAATCAGGACACTATGTCCACAAAGAGTATCCATGACATCAAATTCAAGATCTATTTTCATGAGATCCTTTTTTTAATGGAAATACATATCCTCGAGAAATGTTTCAGGCACTTCCCCTCATTCTAAGGATGGTACCTAGAGTAAGTTGGATTTTGCAGAAGCTCAAGGCTTTGTGAACATAGGGCTCAAGGCCATTACAACAATATACTCATTATGATCTCATCATGTCACTTGTGGGAATTGAATCTAGGTGGGGAGGATAACAATCATTCCTCCCAACCACCTGAGATAGACCTAATTGATAATTTTCATGAAATCCTACTAGAGTTTAAATATGAAATTATTCTATTTTTCAGAAGATATATTGTGGGACCTTTTCACAATGCAATTTTAAGATAATTTCCCTTAAATATCATCACCCTAAAAAACAACCATTATTGTGTTTATCTTTGGGAATTCATACTTAAACTCATCCCTTAATATTTGCAAGTTTTGTAACACACTTACCTTCCCTATATTTAGTACATTTATCTTATACTTTTTTATAAACTAAAATGGTTAAATATTGTATTTAAAAAAGGTTGTGGTGGAACGTGACAACGTATTAAGACAAATAATAAGAAGGGTGATCATGAATTTGAGTTCTTTCCTTCTCCCATTGAAAACCTAGGAGGAGAGAAGCCAACATATTTTCCTACAAGAACTTTTTCTTTTAGATTCTTAAGCACAAGAATAAATTATCACAATTTTTTTTGTTGCATAAAAGGATGCATAAAAAATAAATACTTATTGATAGTATGGTTATCCCCATTTAAATAGGGGAGAATCTAAGGATAATTTATGGCCCAAGAGAATATTTAATTCTACCTCTTTTTCTCTCTATTCTTGACTTGATTTCGTTCTCCTTGTGAGAGGAGGGGTGTAAAGTCCCAATCGTTACGACTACACGTGAAACCGAAAGTGCATTTTTTTTTAAAGGCAAGAAGGCGATGACGACAACAATATCCACACAACTAACGATGAACGCAAGCACGCCGTCCAGGCAACATGAAACTATGACTCCACGCACTGGCACGAGGGCAACTGGGAAAAACAAGCGTAGGACAACAAGGAAGAACGACTACTCGCCCGACACAACAAAACACTCCTACAAGCTAATGGACAATTTCCCCTTCCCAACACAACGACGTTGACGAACAGAACTAGAACCTCTAGGCATGCGAACCAAATGCAAGAAGGCATTCCACCCATACGCCCATGCGACTCACCACGCTCGAAAACACTCTGCAACACACATCGACTCCAGCTAGGTTTTCGTTCGTTGCTATCCCATACGGCATGCCATGATCCCCTAATTAGGAATCATGCCATCCTCAAGTGATAGACGCGTCAACAAACTTGGCACCACACATCCTATCAGGACTGAGGGCTCTAGATAAAACCGACTAGCTAGAAACCGAAAACCGAAAGGAAAACCACACCCATACCCCATCAACAAGTCGACGAGATGCTAGAGGATGAAGACAAGGGATGACACAAGCCCATACATGACGTCGTCCATGACCCGACCAACCTCCCAGTCTAAACTAGTCAATATTGACCATCTAAATTAACATCGTTTGCCACTCTAAAAGTAAGTCAAAATTCAATTAGTCCACCCACTATGATTCTATAGTGACATCAAATTCAACAAGTCTAAATTGCAAGTAGATCCATTCACTAAGTCAAAATTCAATTTAACGAATCTAATTTACCAAGTTAGACAAAACTACATGTCAATTTAACTTATATTACAAGTCTAATTTAGCAAGCCTAAATGACTACCAGCCAGTAACCTTGCGAATCTAAGAAACCTTAAGTACAAATCTAAAACATAAATAGCCTTATGGAATACATGAATACTATGCATTCAACGCAGCAAGACATGATTTAAATAACACTTAATTTGCAATAATAAAAACGAGGAATTTACGCATGAATGGTTATATAAATTGCAATCTACTTAACCCTTGGGAATACATAGATTCAAATCATTCAAGGACAAAATGCAGGACTGAAATGATAAAATTTTGCAATAAAAATTCCCAGGCATCAACGCAGGAGTACATGATTAAACTATAATGAATTACAATAATAAATAGAACATATTCAACTAAGACACAGAGAAGTAATCTGCAAGGGATACACATCAGTGACTAATTAGCTGAGCAAGAGATCCGGGGATACGCATCAACACATAAATAGCCGAGCAAGAGATTAGGTAACGAAAAATGACTTTAGAAGTCTCAGGGAAAAATTAAATGCAACACATTCCTAGAGAAGGCAACATCGTCAGGTGAGAAACAAACTCGCGGGATTGACAAAAGTGACTCGCTGTACAACACACCACAGGAAGGAATATCGGAAATCACAATGCCATCAATAAAATTCGTAATGCCATTAACTACAAATGCAATTGCTAGGATTACAATCGCGTTGCCATTAAGCCAGTCGTTGTACATTAAATAATTAAGTGCCATCAATAAAATTTGTTTTGTCAATAATTAAAGTTTCTTTGTCGGGATAAAGTCATGGTGTCAAATTCGTGGTAACAACAAGGAGATAAGATCTGTGACAGTTAAAAAAAATTGTGGTAATATAATCTGGGTAACAAATCGTGATAATAAAATTCTGGTATTAGTGAAGAGTAAAATCCGTGTAACAACAAAAATCGTGGTAAAGTAACAACAACTCAGTCACATTTATTTACAAAAACGACGAGCATTCTATAGGAAGACACAGGCATCAATCGCTGGCAAACTCGTGGTTAAAATAGGAAACACAGAGCAATAAGTCACTTCATAAATGCACTCTTAATAAATCAAAAGCCAGCGTATTATCAAGCCATGGAAAACCCTCCGGGTAAAAACAAAAATGCAGGGAGAAAAATCCGGCAATGACTCGGTCTTTTAAAAGTGGCAAATCGAAGTCTTTAAGGAAGTAAATACAATCACATTTAAATTGAAAAATTGGTGGTCATTTACAGCAAGCTCAAATGCATTGGAATGGAAAATCGTCAGGCAACAAGGCATCAATTAGCAGTATTGTTTTTTGTGCAAAAGAAGTCTTCTTCATGGGAAATCGCCATGCAACAAGTGTATTCGCATAGCAATATTTTTTTAATGCAAATCGTAGCCCAATCTTATACATCCAGTACACCATACTGATCACAGAGGAAAATCGTTATTTCAGTCATTACACGAACCTAACGTAGAGGAAAAGGTTACTTCAACGAATACACAAATTAATCATAGCCAGGGATGAGGGAATCGTTTTTCCTTCGCTTGGGTTACCCAATAAAACGCTGACAGAGATAAAAATAACGGTTTTTGTTTTCTTAATGAATTGAAAGCATGAAAAATTACAGCCCCAAAAATGCAGACAGAGATTGATAATTCTTTTTTCAATGGATTAAAAGCATAAAAATAAAAATCGCAGCCCAAGCACAAATTGCAGACCGAGATAACAAAAATGCTTTTCGTTTTAGGACACCAGTTATGAAAACACAGACATGAAATTAATCGTTTTTTCATTGCTAGGAATACCAACACCACTCAGACTGAGAAATGACACCAACGTTATCCAATTCCAGAGTACCAAAAATAAAACGCCGACTTAGAAGTTTAAGTGTTTTTTTTTTTTTTAATTTTTTTTTTTAATTTTCCAGGATGCCAAAAAACGCAGATTTAAATTAAATTGTTTTACATTCCAGGATACCAGTAAGTAAAAAAAAAATTGTAGACAAAGATTAAATCTTTTCATTTCCAGGGACCGAAATTAATTTGTTTTTCCATTGCCAGAATACCAATACAAATGAAGATAACATTAAGAGAACCGAAAGGAACCAATCAGCCAAGGACAATAACGGAGGTAGACGACGGATAGGTTCGTCCTTCATTCATCATCCTCGCACAGAAAAGCAGAGCGTTGAGATCCATAGGTCTATTAACGCCAAAGTGACAACCGTAGATTAGGCTCCTGGCCGACTGCTCAGGCGAGGACTAATGAGCTAGGGATGAAGGGCAACAACCACAATGGTCACAATCAATACACCACTGACGGTCAAGACATGTTGGGAATCGAAGGCCATGGGAGTTGATCAATCATCAGGCTAGGCTTATGAAGGAAACTTAGTCATCAATCTAAACAATCAGTTTACTTACTCCATTAAACATGTAGATCCAAGCATAAATCCTACAATAATATACCATGAAAAATGAAGAGAGCGTACCGTTGCCTGATCGCCTGCTCTGAGTGACGTCCCATGCGCTCCGTGCAACTCCCGCTTGCCGACCGATGAGACTTCACCGGTACCTCCCAGCCATTTCTAGGGGTACTCTTCTTCCCCCTTAGTCTCCCTAGCTGCAAACGAGCCACACACACACTATCCATAGATTTTAGCTAGCTCCTAGCTCGCCTCGCAAGGCCAAGCTACCACTCCTCACCGAGCTGGGTATCCCAACTCCCACAAGCTAAGTCAGTAAAGTAGATATTTATGTAGCATAACATTACGCAAACAGAAGAGATCCTTCCTCCATATCCTCCCTTCATTATATAGAGTTTTGTAGTCCCTTACTTTCCTAAAATCTCATTTAATTAAAGTTTTAAAAATTAATTTTTAAAAATTCCTCCCCGTACATGTGTCACCCATCCCCTTCATTCCTCCACAAATTAATTTCTTTAATTTATTAATTTGCCTTATTTCCCTCACCCACCTAGAGTCACTCCTAGAATTGCTCCTAGGTGTCCCCAAAATCTCTTACAGGTTTTAATGACTTTTCCCCATTATCTATTTGCTAGTTCAGTTTTAAATTAGAAGGTTCTTAATGGTAGATACCTTACTAAGTTTGACTTTCTGCTTTTTCCCTTGGGTTTCCCTTTTCTTCTCATGTTTCCCTCTTTTCCTAGTTTCCTAAATATTTTAGATTTCCCTCTTTCCCCTTTTCATTTAGGACTCAAATTGGCAGGTGTAGAAATTAACCCCCCTTTTCCCTTTTTCCCTTCTTAGTTAATAATTTTAAATTATCATAAAAAAAAAAACAATTACTCCCCCCTTTTTATTTTTATTTTTATTTTATTTTTAAATAAAAAAGGGGTGGAACCTGTTATATTAGCAAAAAGTAGTATACAGTGACTGGTGATGACGCCAGCTGTCCCGCCTGAGCAGGAAACCAGGACAGCTGGGTCTCCTGTGCCAGGTGCAGTTCTATTATCAAAATATACATATGGGTGCCCTGCCTGAGGGAAACCAGGGCTAATATGCTAACATGTTTCAAAAAAGAGACCATATCTAAGGAAACTAAATACTCTAACTAAACTAAGACAACATAGATACTTCTAACCAGAAGCTTCGGTGAGTCTACTTGCTCGTGCTCGTCCTTTCTTGCCTCTTCTGACGCCAACCTGTTGGAAGCGAGTACGCCTGCGTGCACGTTGGGCACTACCTCTTCGAAAGGTTCTTGGAGTGGGCTGCAAAGAGCATGTCCAGCCTTTGGTCCATTCTGGCGAGATGAAAAGCTAGGTCGTCCATCAGACCTCGGAGCTCGAAAATGAGTGGTAGGTGCCATAGTTCAGAGAAGGAAGGCTGGTCCATTCCCCCGCTGCCGTCGGAAGCCCGTGTGCTGGAGTCCCTCACTGCTCAGGTGCTGGAGTCCCCCGCTGGTCGGGTCAGAGGTCCTTCTGGCTCCGCCATCCCCGTGGTGTCGTTGGGAGGGGCTTCCTCCTCCACAATGCAGGGTGGGAAGAGGTCCTCCGTGCTAGCGGCGCTGGGGTTCCACAGGGTGGCTCCGGGTGGTGGCTTGTTATCCTGTGCTCGTGAGATGGGAGGGTGGCTCTGCAAAGCCTCCACCAAACTAATTTCCTCTACAATTTCCATGGGAGGCGACCAAGGTCGTCATTTGCGTTGGGTGGACGCTAATGCAAGTGCGCGCTCAAAGTTTCATATGCGCTTGGGCCGGGATTCAGCTCTGTACCAGGCGGCCCCTCGGCGTGATTTCCCTCTAAGCCTGGGCATGGTGGAGACCCTGGGAGGATTCCGAATTGGCGGAGGTCGAAATTGCAGCTTGGCTGCTCCTTTCTCGAACTTTGGTGGAGGTCGGAATTACAGCTCGGACAGAGTGAGCGTTGCGAGGGGCCAATGGAGCTCTACCCGAGCCATTACCACGATAAAACACCAAACTGCCGTGACTGCCAAGGCCATTAACGCTGGGCGGTTGGTGCTCTGTCGACTGGTACCTCTCCCTCGCGTGAGAGGGCTCATCAACTGAAGGTGGCTGGTGCAGGTCATGGCCTAATTAATAGTCGGAGGGTGCTTGCCGGTTGATGCCATAAATAGGCGTCCCGGCGGCCTCCCGCGTGTCCGCTGATGCTCACGTGTCACCCCATCCGGGGCTTTTTATTTTTATTTTACCCTAACAAATTTTTATGAATTATTTAAATTGATTACCCCCATAATGTTACAATATTTAACGAGGAGTATAATTATTATTTACGTTGTTTTTTTTTTTTATTATTTTTTTAATAATTTTTTTATTTTATTTTTAAAAAAAGATAGATAAAATTTTACCACTAGTATAATTTAGACTTAGATCCTAATTTTCATTCTGGCCGACATTTTATTAGGGAATTTGTTTTTAAAAATTCTTAACATGTTATTCCTCCTAAGGCCATTTAGGTTCATTCATTTATCATCAACAACGTGACGTGCCCTTCAGGACACACTAGGTGCTCCAAGGGTGCCACTCACCTTTATCTGTTTCCCTTGCGTGACGTGCCCTTCAGGACACACTATGTGCTCCAAGGGTGCCACTCACCTTTTTCCATCCTTCTTGCACAACGTGCCCCTCAGGATGCACCACATGCTCCAAGGGTTCCACTCGCCTCTTGACTGACTTGGTAGACATAAAAAACCCCTAGAGTCAATACTCCGCCAAGTGAACTTGTGGGAGACTAAGGACCTCTAAGGAATAAGGCCCCCGCCTTATTGCGCACCCCTTAGAATCATCGTGAGTGACTGTCACGATCTTCCCTCATGACATCATGGGTCCTCTCGAACTAGGTAAACGTTAACCTATAGTTCAAGCCACAACGGGAGTGCTAGTAGGTTGTGGCAGGGCTGTTGTACACACCTCTCCCTCAACATCTCTGGTAGTCGTGCGTGACCCCTTTACTCCACATGTGATTCTGGTCGGTAAGATATCGTCAGCTTGCATCATCAACGAATCATGTCAGAATATATCCATATCATATCATCTAATCAGATGCACTAATATCACAGTAAAACAATCAAACCCCAATGGTACATTCCCCGACTCGATTCGGAGTCCAAGGGGTTCCATCGATGCCCCTGCATCCTCGAGGTCCAAAATCTTGCACACTCAGTAAAATGGAGTCAATAGAACCTGTCTATGTCAATGCAGTAAAACAACATGTCATCAACCCATAACGCCTCATAATCAAAATCAAATGTT
>JASDQU010504031.1:67421-82298 GCA_032191745.1 Picea mariana
AGAGCAAATGCAAACAATAAGACAAAGGATTAAAGAAGCGTGGGATTGGCAGAAGAGTTATGTCGATGTGCACCGTGTCGACCGTAGTTACGGGTCGATGATCGAGTCTTCTTGCAGGTTAAACCACATAAGGTTTCGATCAAGTTTGGAAAGGGAGATAAACTCTCTCCTAGGTTCATGGGACCCTTCAAGATTGTGGAGAGAAAGGGGACCGTGGCCGACTAGCCTTGCCTGATTCTTGGAGGCGTATGCACGATGTTTCTCATGTATCTGTTTTGAGACATTATATTAGTGATCCTACACATGTTATTGACATGAGGTCCTTCCAGGTATCGGACAAGGCGGCTCTCACGACTGAGCCGATCCGCATCTTGGATCATCGCATTCGACAACTACGACATCGAACAGTAGATCAAGTCAAGGTCCAGTGGGACAACTATAGTCCGCACTCGGTGACCTAGGAGGATGCATATGATATGCGCCAGTAGTTTCCATTTTTGTTTGATAGATAGAATTATGATACTGTGATACACATTATTTCGGCACTTATACTGTGAAACTTCGGGACAAAGTTTAGACAAAGAGGAGGTGTATGTAACATCTCGCTCTGGCGCACTGAGCGAACTTATTCTTTGAGGACACTTGCTCGCAATTGATCCAGATTATTATGCTATTAAAACATTTGGTTTTGATTATGAGGTGTTATGGGTTGATGACATGTTGTTTTACTGCATTGACATAGACAGGTGCTATTGACTCAGTTTTACTGAGTGTGCAGGATTTTGTACCTTGAGGATGTAGGGGCATTGATGGAACCCCTTGGACTCCAGATCGAGTCGGGGAATGTACCATTGGGGTTTGATTGTCTTACTGTGATATTAGTGCATTTGATTAGATGATATGATATGGATATATCCTGACATGATTCGTTGATGATGCAAGCTGACAATAGCTTGCCGACCAGACTCACATGTAGAATAAAGGGGTCATGCACGACTACTAGAGATGTTGAGGGAGAGGTGTGGACAGCATCCCTGCCACAGCCTACTAGCACTCTCGCCGTGGCTCGAACTGTAGGTTAATGTTTACCTAGTTCGAGAGGACCCACAATGTCGTGAGGGAAGATTGCGACAGTCGCTCACGATGATTCTAAGGGGTGCGCAATAAGGCAGGGGCCTTATTCCTTAGAGGCCCTTAGTCTCCCATAAGTTCACCTGGCGGAGTATTGACTCCAGGGGTTTTTGTTGTCTACCAAGTCAGTCAAGAGGTGAGTGGCACCCTTGGAGCACATGGTGCATCCTAAAGGGCACATCATGCAAGAAGGATGGAAAGAGGTGAGTGGCACCCTTGGATCACGTAGTGCGTCCTGAAGGGCACGTCACGCAAGGGAAACAGATTAAGGCGAGTGGCACCCTTGGAGCACCTAGTGCGTCCTGAAGGGCACATCGCGTTGTTGATGATAAATGAATGAACCTAGATGGCCTTAAGAGGAATAACATGTTAAGAATTTTTAAAAACAAATTCCCTAATAAATTTTCGCCCAAAATTAAAATTAAGGTCTAAGTCTAAATTATGCTAGTGGTAAAATTTTATCTATCTTTTTTTAAAAATAAAAAAAATTATTAAAAATAAAAAAAAACAACGTAAATAATAATTATACTCCTCGTTAAATATTGTAACATTATGGGGGTAAGCAATTTAAATAATTCATAAAAATCTGTTAGGGTAAAATAAAAATAAAAAGGGGGGAATAATTGTTTTAGTTTTTTATGATAATTTTAAATTATTAACTAAGAAGAGAAAAAGGGAAAAAGGGGGTTAATTTCTACACCTGCCAATTTGAGTCCTAAATGAAAAGGGGAAAGAGGGAAATCTAAAATATTTAGGAAACTAGGAAAAGAGGGAAACATGAGAAGAAAAGGGAAACCCAAGGAAAAAAGTAGAAAGTCAAACTTGGTAAGGTATCTACCATTAAGAACCTTCTAATTTAAAACTAAACTAGCAAATAGATAATGGGGGAAAGTCATTAAAACCTGTAAGAGATTTTGGGGACACCTAGGAGCAATTCTAGGAGTGACTCTAGGTGGGTGAGGGAAATAAGGGAAATTAATAAATTAAAGAAATTAATTTGTGGAGGAATGAAGGGGATGGGTGACACATGTACGGGGAGGAATTTTTAGAACTTTAATTAAATGAGATTTTAGGAAAGTAAGGGACTACAAAAATCTATATAATGAAGGGAGGAGATGGAGGAAGGATCTCTTCTATTTGCGTAACGTTATGCTACATAAATCTCTACTTGACTGACTTAGCTTGTGGGAGTTGGGATACCCATCTCGGTGAGGAGTGGTAGCTCGGCCTTGTGAGGCGAGCTGGGAGCTAGCTGAAATCTCTGCATAGTGTGTGTGTGGCCCCTTTGCGACTCAGGGGGCTAAGGGGGAAGAAGACTACCCCTAGAATTGGTTGGGAGGTACCGGTGAAGTCTCGTCGGTCAGTAAGCGGGAGTTTCACGGAGCACGCAGGACGTCACTCAGAGCGGGCGATCAGGCAACGATACGCTCTCTTCATTTTGCGTGGTAGATTATTGTAGGATTTATGCTTGGATCTACATGTTTAATGGAGTAAGTAAACTGATTGTTTAGATTGATGACTGAGTTTCCTTCATAAGCCTAGCCCGATGATTGATTAACTCCCATGGCCTTCGATTCCCGGAATGTCTTGACCGCCGGTGGTGTATTGATTGTGACCATTGTGGTTGTTGCCCTTCGTCCCTAGCTCATTAGTACTCGCCTGAGCAGTCAGCCAGGAGCTTGATCTACGGTCGTCGCTTTGGCGTTAATAGACCTATGGATCTCAACGCCCTACTTTTCTGTGCGAGGATGATGAACGAAGGATGAACCTATCCGCCGTCTACTTCTGTTGTTGTCCTTGGTTGATTGGTTCCTTTCGGTTCTCTTAATGTTATCTGCATTTGTATTGGTATTTTGGCAATGGAAAAATGAATTAATTTCAGTCTGCAATTTTTATTGGTACCCTGGAAATGAAAAGATTTAATCTCTGTCTGCATTTTTTTTTTTTACTTACTGGTATCCTGGAACGTAAAAGAATTTAATTTAAATCTGCATTTTTTGGCATCCTGGAAAATAAAATAGAAAAAAAAAACACTTAAACTTCTAAGTCGGCGTTTTATTTTTGGTACTCTGGAATTGGATAACATTGGTGTCTTTTCTCAGTCTGCGTGGTGTTGGTATTCCTGGCAGTGAACAAACGATTAATTTCCTGTCTGCGTTTTCATAACCGGTGTCCTGAAACGAAAATCATTTTTGTTATCCCGGTCTGCAATTTGTGCTTGGGCTGCGATTTTTATTTTTATACTTTTAATCCATTGAAAAAAGAATTATCGATCTCTATCTGTGTTTTTGGGGCTGTGATTTTTCATGCTTTCAATTCATTAAGAAAAAAAAAAACTTTATTTTTATCTCTGTCATCGTTTTATTGGGTACCCCAGGCGAAGGAAAAACGATTCCCTCATCCCTGGCTACGATTAATTTGTGTATTCGTTGAAGTAACCTTTTCCTCTGCGTTAGGTTTGTGTAACGACTGAAATAACGATTTTCCTCTGTGATCAGTATGGTGTACTGGATGTATAAGATTGGGCTACGATTTGCATTAAAAAAATACTGCTATGCGAATACACTTGTTGATGGCGATTTCCCATGAAGAAGATTGCTTTTGCACAAAAAAAAATACTACTAATTGATGCCTTGTTGCCTGGCGATTTGCCATTCCAATGCATTTGAGATTTCTATAAATGACCACTGATTTTGAAATTTAAATGTGACCGTATTTACTACCTTAAAGACTTTGATTTGCCACTTTTAAAAGACCGAGTCATTGCCGGATTTTTCGCCCTGCATTTTTCTTTTTACCCTAAAGGCGCTCCATGGTTGGATAATACGATGGCTTTTGCTTTATTAACAATGAATTTATGAAGTGACTTATTGGTCTACGTTTCTTGTGTTAACCACGAGTTTGCCAGTGATTGATGCATGCGTCTTCCTGTAGAATGCTCGCCATTTTTGCTAAATAAATGTGACTGAGTTGTTGTTACTTTACCATGATTTTTGTTGTTACGCGGATTTTTTTCTTCACTGATACCAGAATTTTATTATCACGATTTGTTACCCAGATTATATGACCACGATTGTTTTTAACTGTCACAGATATTATCTCCTTGTTGTTACCACGACTTTATCCCGGCAAAGAAACTTTAATTATTTGCAAAACGAATTTTATTTATGGCACTTAATTCTTTAATGTACAATGACTGGCTTAATGGAAACGCAATTGTAATCCTGGAAATTGCATTTGTAGTTAATGGAATTATGAATTTTATTGATGGCATTTTGATTTTCGATATTCCTTCATGTGGTGTGTGCTGTACAATGAGTCGCCTTTGTCAGTCTCGCGAGTTTGTTTCTCACCTGACGACGCTGCCTTCTCTAGGACTGTGTTGCATTTAATTTTTCCCTGAGACTTCTGAAGGCATTTTTCGTTGCCTAATCTCTTGCTTGGCTATTTATGTGTTGATGCATATCCCCAAATCTCTTGCTCAGCTAATTAGTCACTGATGCGTATCCCTTGCATATTACTTCTCTGTGTCTTAGTTGAATACATTCTATTTATTATTGTAATTCATTATAGTTTAATCATGTACTCCTGCATTGATGCCTAGGAATTTTTATTGCAAAATTTTATCATTTCAGTCCTGTATTCCGGCCTTGAATGATTCGAATCTATGTATTCCCAAGGGTTAAGTAGATTGCAATTTATATAACTATTCATGAATAAATTCCTTGTTTTTATTATTGAAAATTAAGAGTTATTTAAATCATGTCTTGTTGCGTTGAATGCGTAGTATTCATGTATTCCATAAGGTTATTTATGTTTTAGATTTGTACTTAAGGTTGCTTAAATTTGCAAGGTTACTGGTTGGTAGTCATTTAGGCTTGCTAAATTAGACTTGTTATATAAGTTAAATTGACATGTAGTTTTGTCTAACTTGGTAAATTAGCTTTTTTAAATTGAATTTTGACTTAGTGAATGGATCTACTTGCAATTTAGACTTGTTGAATTTGATGTTACTATAGAACCGCAGTGGGTGGACTAATTGAATTTTGACTTACTTTTAGAGTGGAAAACGATGTTAATTTAGATGGTCAGTATTGACTAGTTTAGACTGGGAGGTTGGTCGGGTTGTGGACGACGTCATGTATGGGCTTGTGTCATTACTTGTCTTCATCCTCTGGCGTCTCGTCGACTTGTTGATGGAGTATGGGTGTGGTTTTCCTTTCGGTATTTGGTTTCTAGCGAGTCAGTTTTATCTAGAGCCCTCGGTCCTGATAGGATGTGTGGTGCCAAGGTTGTTGACGCGTCTATCACTTGAGGACGACATGATTCCTGATGAGGGGATCATGGCACTCCCTATGGGATAGCAGCGAACAAAAACCTGGCTGGAGTCGGTGCATGTTTCAGAGTGTTTTCGAGCGTGGTGAGTCGCATGGGCGCATGGGTGGAATTCCTTCGTGTGTTTGGTTCACACGCCTAGAGGTTCTAGTCGTGTTCATCAACGTCATTGTGTCGGGAAGGGGAAGTTGTCCGTTAGCTTGTAGGAGTGTTTTGTTGCATCAAGCGGGTAGTCGTTCTTCCTTGTTGTCCTACGCTTGTTTTGCCCAGTTTCCCTCTTGCCAGTGCATGGAGTCATAGTTTCCTGTTGCCTGGACGGCGTGCTTTCATTCATCATCAGTTGTGTGGTTACTGTTATCATCATCGCCTTCTTGCCT
This sequence comes from Picea mariana, assembly GCA_032191745.1. Lineage (NCBI taxonomy): Eukaryota > Viridiplantae > Streptophyta > Pinopsida > Pinales > Pinaceae > Picea > Picea mariana. The sequence goes on from JASDQU010504031.1 coordinate 73,265, forward strand.
TTAAAAAAAAAAAAGCATTTTTGGTTTCGCGTGTAGTCGTAACGATTGGGACTTTACACCCCTCGTCTCACAAGGAGAAGGAAATCAAATCAAGAATAGAGAGAAAAGAGGTAGATTTAAATATTCTCTTGGGCCATCAATTAACCATCAATTAACCTTAGATTCTCCCCTATTTAAATGGGGATAACCATACTATCAATAAGTATTTTATTTTTATGCATCCTTTTATGAAGAAAAAAAAATTGTGATAATTTATTCTTGTGCTTAAGAATCTAAAAGAAAAAGTTCTTGTAGGAAAATATGTTGGCTTCTCTCCTCCTAGGTTTTCAATGGGAGAAGGAAAGAACTCAAATTCATGATCACCCTTCTTAATATTTGTCTTAATGCGTTGTCATGTTCCACCACAACCTTTTTTAAATACAATATTTAATCATTTTAGTTTATAAAAAAGTATAAGATAAATGTAATAAATATAGGGAAGGTAAGTGTGTTACAAAACTTGCAAATATTAAGGGATGAGTTTAAGTATGAATTCCCAAAGCTAAACACAATAATGGTTTTTTTCTAGGGTGATGAGATTTAAGGGAAATTATCTTAAAATTGCATTGTGAAAAGGTCTCACAATATATCTTCTGAAAATTAGAATAATTTCATATTTAAACTCTAGTAGGATTTCATGAAAATTGTCAATTGGGTCTATCTCAGGTGGTTGGGAGGAATGATTGTTATCCTCCCCACCTAGATTCAATTCCCACAAGTGACATGTTGAGATCATAATGAGTATATTGTTGTAATGGCCTTGAGCCCTATGTTGACAAAGCCTTGAGCTTCTACAAAATCCAACTTACTCTAGGTACCATCCTTAGAATGAGGGGAAGTGCCTGAAACATTTCCCGAGGATATGTATTTCCATTAAAAAAAGGATCTCATGAAAATAGATCTTGAATTTGATGTCATGGATACTCTTTGTGGACATAGTGTCTTGATTGTAAATTAAAAATGTAATTGACTTCAAACATTAACATATGATATATATAATTTTGATTTTGTTAAATTGTTTTTTAATTTTATTGTTTAAATTTTCATTCTTAATTAATCATTTCAAGTTTTCAATTACTATTACTATTTATTCTCTTACTTTAATATAAGTGAATGTTATTTAAACTAATAACATACTCTCTCTTTTTTAACCGGAGTTGGTGAATAATTGTATTAAAGGTGGCCAAAAATGGAAGTCAATTACATAGAGAGTTGACATGTTGTTTCAATATGTTTTATGTTAGCACAAAAGAAAATATTCCTGTATCTTCTGCTTCGGACAAAATAATTTTTAGACTCATTGTTGCTAAAAAAGTAATGATAGTGCAGATATACTGCCTATAGAAAATATTCAAACTATAAATGCCTTTAAAAACATCATCAAAAGATTGTTTGCTATTACATGTTCGAATTCTTGTATACTAGATTGTGAGCCTAACTTTGTGTCACCATTGGTTCAGTTGTTGATGAAGATTTCTTCTTTCTTCCTACTTTCATCCATATTTCCTTTGCATGTGTTGGAGTCCATGTTGCTCCTATCAATCCATAGCCTTTTTTATCTGATGATTATGATTGTTTTAATTCCTCGAGTTCTTTTTGTTGATATAGTCAACTTGCCTTTGGCTATGGGATTAACTAAGTCCATTATTCTTAACCCAAATCAAGAGATACATTATCCTCCATCTCTGACTTCTAAGTTACCATTTCCTGTCATTCCTTTTCCTCTAATTTATGCTTTGCTATTTCTTTCTACTTTTCTAGACGAACTGGATTCGGTTGTATTTTAGGATCTGCATGTGAAGGTTGCAACACTAATTGATGATACTATGTAAAACCAATCTTCCAAGTTGATTTTTTATGATTCCTATTATTTTTATTAGGTCCTTTGGAGACTTTTGTTGCAATGTTTCATGTTTCAAAACTAGCTCTACATCGCAGGGTAATGTTCTCATAATCCAACTTCTGAGACCAAGATTAATTTTATTTTTTTTCCAATGGAAACCCTTTGTTGAAGTCCATTTCCATGCATATTAAAGTGTATGTTGAAATTTTATGCCTCTCATTTTCCTAACCAACAAAATTGAACTTGTTGATCATTGAACCAATGGCTCGAAAAGAGGATAGACCCAAAAAATGCAAGGGTAGATTTGGGAGTCTTATCCAAATAGGAGCAGAAGAAAGAGTATCGGTCAAAGGATTGAAATAAGGATACTGATGCTTTATGCACAGACATAAAATTCCCCAAACCCACGAGCTTTAGCTAAGAATTAGATCCCTATCTTCAGTAGAATCAAATTCAACAACGAAGAAACCCTTTGCACAAGGGTAGATGAAGGCTTCTTGTTCTATCATTGGTAACCAAAATTTTGAGATCCATCCCTGAAGATCTATTAACTTAGGCCAAAATATGTTTAGCCAACAAACTAGACCATTATATCTAAGGAAATCCATATTTTTGTTTACATCCAATCCCAAAGAAATGGTTAAAGTCGGGGCTTCCTGGACCAACAAAGAAGGGGAAAGAGGGAGGGTTGCAAGTCCATCAATAATGGCATCCTCGAAACATAGTCCATTTGAAGGCTAAAGAATGCTTGTAGGTAGCACACCAAAAGGCCCAAAAGGGGCAGAGCCATTCATAGAAAGGTCGTTTAAAGACTTGAGGTCACACACAAACAACGCACTAGGGGGCCCAAATGGGGTTGAGTTGTGACTAGAAAGGTTGATAATTGGAGTCTCTAGATGAGTTGTTCCATTAGAGAGAACGCAAAAGAAGATATATGAGGTAATCGTAATATATCACTACATGTGGCTAGGGAAAAACCCTAGCCACTACCACCATGCATAGGAGCTCCATCTTCCAACAAATTATTAAGGAATTGTGGAGGATAAAAACTTGATAATAAAATACTTTTATTCTATATTCATTATGAATATTTTTTACAAAATTTTAATGATTTATTTATGTTGTTTCTTCATTTTATTATTGTTATGTATTTATCGTCTCTGGTGATACTTTACTTTAATTAAATATTCATTAATAATAACTTCTTTAATTTAATAATTTAGATATCTTGTTGTAGTTTTTTTTCCATTGAAAAAAATATCTTATTCCATAGAGAAATATACATGTTCATGTCTCAAATAGGAGACTGCTTCAACATATTCCTAGCTATACATTCATGTCTATACAGTTGGTTGTAAATTCCAAGAACGAAAAACCAAAAATTTCAAGGATGTGAATTTTACAACTCAGCAAGATTGTTTATACTACCTATCCATTATGGTTCAAAAATTTATATCTATACCAACTATACACCTTATTGTCCTATCTTGGATTAGCTTATAGAGATTTCAAAAAAAATTGCGAGAGAAAAATAGTGTTAGAAATAGAATTCCATGGAGTTAGTATCCTCCCCGTCCAGGAATTCATAGAGTCCCATGGTGCCAACAGGAAGAGACAGGGCCTCCTTTGACAATTCATCCACTTTAACATTTAGTTCACGGAGGATGTCATTGAAATAAAATCACTCGAAGGAATTGATGGATGATTTGATGTCCCATAGGAGGGGCTAGAGGCTTACATTTTGTTGGAATATTGAGCGAGGGAGGTGAATTAGTATGAGCACTTTATACCACTTTTAACCACAATATATTTTTATTTTTTTTATCAACAATTTTCAACAGTTAATCATCAATATATCATCTATGATTGCATTCAATATAAATATCATAAGCATGTAATCATAAGCAACATGACATCAACATCACATAAAGAACATAGTACACCAGTATTTACGTGGAAACCCAAATGGGAGAAAACCAAAGAATGATTTCTTATATATATCAAGATTTCATTCATAGGAAACACCAACTTCCCAATTAACCAGATGCAACTGGAAGGAGGCTGCAGCCCCCTATTTACATGCTCCAACCTGAAGGAAGATACAACTCCCTGAATTCTCTGGCTCCAACCAGAAGGAGGCTACAGCACCCTAGGTTATCCAACTCCAATCAGAAGGTGGATACAACCACCTAGTTCTTAGGCTCCAACCTGAAGGAGCTCCAACTCCCTAATTCTCTGGCTCCAACCAGAAGGAGGCTACAACCCCCTTTCCTTGCCCCGTCCTACCACCTTGAAGTGTAAGTGTAGACCAACTGTCACTACCACAATCATTTTCATTGTCACTACCATTTTCTCTGCCACTATCACATCAACCTATAACTTTTCAACCTGTCACTGTCATCAATACTCAATCATATCCAAGGACACCTCTCAACTAGATGTCCAACATCACCAACACATGCCTCTACCAAGCATGTATCAATATCACCAACATACCATCACAAGATATGTGTCTCAACCATGTACCAAATCATCAACATGTATCATACCAAGCATCAACCATGTACCAAAACATGTATCACAACAAGTGCATCAACCATTCACATCAACAATTTACATCAACATGTATACCATGAAATGTGTCTCAACCATATACCATATCACTCATGATATGTCTCAATCATGCCATACATCATAACATCATCAACATGTAACCCTAAAAACATGCATATAAAATTACATGTAACTCTGTAACATACCTGGTGTATGTGATCACAGACCTGCAGACCTTCCTCAACTTCAACAACAAGAGAATAGCATCTTCATCAAACTTTACCTTAGTCTCAGGGGACTAGTTTTTGGATTAGTCACAAACCCTAACTTTCAACAAGCATAACTTTGTACCTATAATGAATAAATGTCTAAACATTTTAAAAAATATTCTTCAATATCTTCTTTGTAATTCCTCTAGGTTTCACTACTTGGAACCTCCCAGAAAAGGAGTTATAGAAAAAATGGCAAACCTTGTTGAATTCTATCTTATTCTAGAGAGAGAACTTGTATAGAATTCCACATGCGGAATATTTTATATATGGATATGAAAATAGTGCACACAATACTATGGAATATACCCTATCTAATGAATTTTGTCTCATTGAATTTGGATCTTCTATGAAGAATTTATGACCTCTTTACCCGGAACACTTGTTTGAGACTAGTTCCCGGACTATCGAAAAACCATATCTTCCACAGAGTGTGTCTCCCAAAATAAAACGACCCAAAAACTCAAATTTCTACTAAAGAGATTTCGATATGTCTTCTCAATATCCTACAGGTTTCACTATCTAAATCATTCTAGAAATAAAGTTATAGCGAAAATGGTAATATGACCTGTAAATAACATACCTTATAACACATCCTCACAAGACTTCATCCTCCCATGCAATTTTGATATTCTTTATTTCATCTTCCCTCCAAAAAATGCCTCAGATATCCTTGATTACCTTAGATAACAATCACTTGAGTTAATGTTACAGATGAACTCCTAGGTGCCTTATTTATACTAGATTTGGCACCCTCTTTTTAGGGCCGACTTGACCCAAATAAAATTCAATTTAATTTTTAATGATTATTTCATTCGGGACGACTTTACCAACAACATTCTTAATATTTATTTTAATATTTATTGAAATGAGGCCGACTTGTAACTTCTTTTTTGTAACAACTTTACCCTTTAATTAATGACTTGTAACTCCTTAGGGATTTCTTAACCATTCTTCGGGGCTTCCAACTTCATGAGGGAATATATCCTTAACCGTGAGGAACCACGTGGCCTGCCACCTACCGTTGCAAATGGAATGAAGAGGATTATCCATATATGATATTATTAACTGCAATTACACTGTCTTTCATGTCATTATTTATTAATAAACTTCAGGTCCCATAACCACACCTCTAGGGCTACATGTAGACTACATCAAATGTATCCAACTAACTCACCATAAATATTGATCATAAAAATGCCAATCGACTTTCCAATATATGTGGACCTCTCAAAGGGTTGACATCAATCTCTAAGATCACTCTCTAAGGGTTGACATCAATGACAACCAATTGTCCAAACCAACTGTCCAACAATCTCCCCCTTTGGAATTGATGGCAACACCAACATTGATGGAAACACTTAGACATGACAATAGTCATGCTCATTCTCCCCATGTGATCATCACTCCTCATCAATTTTTATATTTCTCCCCCTTTGAAATCAATGGAAAAGGGTATCTCCCCTTGGGGTTTCTCCCCATGTCTTCATGCCTCTGATATTTCTCTTCATCTTTGACCAAAGGTTAACTCCCCCTGTCGATATGTCTCCTCTTGATATTGTACCTACTCTAACCAATCATGGGAAAAATAATAGCTCCCCCTATGGGTATGTCTCCCTATCTATATGCTACTACTCTTCCTTTCTGGATCTCTCTCTCTGATGATTTTTCCTCCCTTGAATATTTTGTAAGATGTAGATCAATGTAGGGATACATGTATATGTTTCATTTCCTCTCTTTCATTGTTTTTTATTTTCCATTGGTGCTTCCTCTTGAATTTCATTGACATATATAAAAATCATTCAAAATTTGATTTCTTCATTTACTTGTCATGTTCACTTGACCATATTGTTCAACAATGTTTTCTCTTTCCCTATTTTGATGTGTCTTTCACTGCTTGCATTTTTGTGACCAACTGATTCCAACTGATTTCATTGATTCCAATTGTAAATATGTTGCTATGCATATGACCCATGTTTCTTGTACCTATTTCAGGAATACATCTCTATCCATATGTCACAAAATGTTCATAACCCTGCTACTCAATTGTCCACAATGTTGACCCATATGTCACTGAACTATCATGAAGGCTTCACATGAATGTGATACAATTGATCATCACATGTTTAGATTGAATCAAATGTGTCCATTGATATGATTTATCTTATCATCAAAATCTGCATGTTTGGAACAACCTGTGTGGGAACACCACTTCTCTACCAATCAATATATTATTCTATACTTCTTCTATATCACTACTATGAATTTGTATCTATAAACACTTCATACTGCTCGAAGGATGGTTCTATGATTTGTATTAGCTACTACACGGACTCCCCCTATTCAACATACATATTTACTGGGAGTCTCCAAGCTGGATGGCTCAAAAAAATACTCCCTCTGATGTGAAGTAATCTTCCTCTTCATTTGTATACTCATCATCTCTATGAACTTTGACTTCTTCATTTCTTCCTATGGATTAATCTCGCACTACAATTCCTGAAAGTACAATCTCTTGAACTTTTTTTTTATTCACTTGCTCTTCTATTCTTTCTCATACTACTGCAAATTATGTTATCTCTGGGACCTGGTCTTTATTCGCCTATTCTTCTTGTTTTTCATTTCTTCTCTAAAGCTTCCTATATCTAATATCTTTATTTTTCCCTGTAGATTTTTCTTCATCTTGTACTATTGCCAATCTTGAGAGTATGACTTTTAGGTGTCCTTCATTCATCTGATCTTACTTTTCATGTTCTTGTTTTCTTTTCCAAACCTTCTTATATATGATATCAGTGTTCTTTATCAAATAAGTATCCATCATGGTTCTATAATCACGAGCTATGTGTCCATAGTTATGGCACTTGTAACATTCAATGTCATGTGGGGCCACATAATATTTTCTTGTTTGAACATTTCTTTCATAATCCCTGCAATGTGCAACCTTATGTCCAAAGTTAGTATAGTTAAAAAAGTGACCATAAAAGAAATTTACATACCTGGGAGTGAATGATCTTCTTTTTGGTGTAGTCCTTCTGAATTCATGTCTTGGTTGATCATGATATTCTCTTATGTTGATCCCTTCATTCTGATTGAAGCTTCTTTGTGGCTTGAATGTAGAGGGTTTTCTTGAAGATGTATCTCTATCATTTTTATTTGATTTTGTCTGACCATGATTCATTCCTTTGAGTACTTATGCATAAATCTTACTCTTCTCTTCATTCTTCTTTTCTAGCAACCTGGAGGGCTTCTCTTCAACATTCTCTACTGATGAACTGGATGTTTCTATCTCTTCCACATTCTTGTTGATCTTGACGATTTTAACTCTCAATGTGACAACTTCTCCAAGCTTCTCAACCTCTTCTTATTTCTTCATCATCTGAATCTTCATGACTTTTTCTGTTCGCGTTGCTTCTTCAAGTTGTATTTTCAAGGAGAAAAATTATTTTTCAAGTCTTCTTTATTCTTGACCAAATTATACTTCAAGATTATTTAAATCGTTAGTTCTTTCCTTAAGATGATATGTCAATATCTTCTCTCTCTTTTCTGCTTCTTCCTTCTATGCTACTATTTTGATTTCCAAACACTGCTTCTAATCCTCGAGATTTTATCCAGTCCTTCTGGCTTCTTCTAGTCAACCCTTTAACATCATGATTGTTTGCTCGACTTCTCTGAAGTTGGTGTTCTTAGATTCTTCCATATTCTTTATTTCTTCCTGGAGAGACTCGTTTTATTTTCTTTCAGTTCTCAAATATTCAATTGCATTGATCAATTGTTCTATGTAATCAACGTCATCCTCTTCGTACTCCTCCTCTTCTAAATCTATCTGACATGATGAGCATATTTCTTATTGTTTTGTACTTGCATCTTCCTTAGCAATCTATGATTCTGGGATGGGAAAACAATAGATATTATGTAGCTTATCCAAAATTTCTTTAGCTGATAAACGATTTCCCACTTTGTCTTTCACTAAATCAAGTAATCCTTCCCTGATGAAATCCATTGTTATTTTGTTGTTCTTCTTCAATTCCTTCTTGGCTATAATCTTTGGTTTCTTTGGAACATTATATCGTGTAACAACTGAATACCAAATATCATATCCTTGTTTCTACAAAAATGTTTTTGTCCTTCTGCTCCATGACTCATAGTCTAGACCATTCTGACCATTGAACATTGATACTTAATTCATATTATACTCAATGATCTACCTTCCATTGGTTAAATTGTCTCCTGAAGGAACTGTCTCTTATACCAATTGTCGGAATATTGAGGGGGGAGGGAATCAGTATGAGCACTTTATACCACTTTTAACCACAATATATATTTTTTCACT
>JASDQU010504032.1:29641-51366 GCA_032191745.1 Picea mariana
GAATATCCATTTATCAGCTCAAGGTAAAAACATCAATGTGGTGGGATCAGTATGTACAAGTGCAACACATTGATGAGAAGAAAGTTACTTTGAGGTATTTCAAGAGGTATTTCCAAAAGAAATACTTAATCAAGTGGCACTATGATAGGAAAATGAAGGAATTATTTGAACTCCAGCTCAAGAGCATGACGATAGATGAGTACGAAAGAATATTCTTAGATCTTCTGAAGAATGTTGCATTCATCAAGGATGAACAAGTGAAATTTCAGAGGTACTTGAGTGGGTTTCCCTCATTTATCAGTAACAATATACAGTATGATGACCCTAAGTTGTTGGAACAAACCATAAGGCGTGCTAAGTGTCTCTATGACCAAAAAAAGGGAATACCGACCTTCCAAAAGGCTTGGGAAGACAAGATGAAAAGTAAGGTGGAAGAGAGGAAGAAGGGAGATAAACCACCATTTTTCAAAAACATTGTGCAAGGATAGAAAACTCTCAAGGAGTCTAGAATGATTGAGTCAGTGGTATAAAGACCAAGGCAACAACCTATTCAATGTTGGGGTTGTGGTGGAAATCATGTGTTTAGAGATTGACCTCAAAGAGGTGAAAAAGTGAGGATTGTGCACAGTGTACGGCAAGTTGCGACAGTTGAAGACATGGGTGGAAGTGTACCTAAGATTTTCGCAGTGCTGGATAACAAGCAGGTTGAGTTCCAATCAAGAATGATCGAGGTGGAAGGTAAGATTAATGACCAACCTATTACTATTTTAATTGACTCAAGAGCTAGTCATAGTTATCTATATCCTAAAATGGTGGAAATATTCCATTTGTTGAGAATCAAGCTTATAAAACATTGGTTGGTGCAATTATCTATAGGAGAAAAAAGGAAAATTAATGAGATGGTTAAGGCATGTTTAATGGAGATGAATGGACTGGACACAAAATCTTATTTGAAAATAATACCTTTGGGCGAATATGATTGCCTCATTGGCATGGATTAGATGGACCAGCATCATGTTTTCCTAGATTGTTATAATAAGGAATTTACTTGCTTGGATGAGAAAGGAAATTTGAGAGAAGTTCAAGGAATTCCAAGGGTTGTGACTATCAGAGAAGTTCTAGCTTTGTAGTTGAAGAAAATTTTCAGGAAGGGATGCCAAGTATTTGTAGTACACATGGAAGAGGCACCCAAGGATAAAGTGCCAAGTGTTGAATATTACATAGCGCTGAAAGAGTTTGAGGATGCATTTAAAGAGATACTGACGCAGACCCCCCTTCTCTCCTCGGGGTTGCCTGACCTCCCGGTCAAGGATATTCAACTACCTGGAATGGATTATCTCCTCGAGGCATGATTGGCCCCAAATTGAATTAAACACAATCCCTTTTATCCTTAGGCGCAGGTCCTATGGAACCCGCAGGCCCTAACTCTTAGTACTTTTTCAAATTTCAAAGTCAACAAACCCTAGCTCCTCCCACTAGCTCCTCTCCACATGTGACCTTGGGCTATGACCCGGGGCTAAACTCCTTTTAGTGCTTCGCAATTTCAGACTTTGGTTGTTTTGGCAATAGCTGCAACACTTTTCCCTGAGCCTTGAACCCTGAACTCACCTGGACAGATCTACGGTTCTCGTCTCTCCCACAGCCAATGGTTGTGATCCGCTTCGGACTCCGGCCTTCGAGAGATCCAAACGTCTTAATACTCCTTTTCCCCGGAGCTTCATATTAAGCACCATGTGCTTCTCTTTATCGACGATTGAGATTTGTCCCTTACTCCACTTTGGACGACGGATAGTCAACGCCTCTCTTTCTCCTCAGCCCTTCTTTGAAATTCATGAACTAGTGATGTGTGTCCTTCCTAAATTGACGGTCACGATCCACTCTGCTAGATTGGCCTTCGAGAGTATTGGGATACTCTACCTACGTCTTTCCTCCGAAGCACTCTTCCTCTGAACCATGTGCATCTATGCAACATATCCTCGCCACAACCAACTGCTCGGATCTACTTCGAGATTTCGCGAAGATTGCTAACTGTTTGGAGAAAATTTTTTGAATCGTGAATTTCTAAAGGAACGCACGGTTAACCACCATGAAAATTATCTTATATTTGACGGTCTGAAATGACTCTGCTTCTCCAGAACAGATATTGATCGCTCAACTTGCAAATAATTAAAAAATCCTCCTTCTTGAAGGATTTATTCCGCCCACTTTTTAGAACTTGTCCTTTCTTGGAGTTGGGACTCTTTAAAGGGTTTCTTCGACACTCAGTCAAATTTTGGATATGTGCATGCCTTGCAACAAATCTTCGCACACTTCTATGAGTAATTTCTCATACTACTCCTCCTGAGATTCTGATTCAAAAGACTCTGTCGATGCACTCCTTGCAGACGTTTTGCACACTTAGCACACAAAGCTTTGAGTTATCTCTTCCAAGTTTGGAGCCGAACCAAGATCTGTCAATGCACTCCTTGCATACGATACACACTCCTTTCGTAGGATTGTGGAAGAGAAACAAGTGAAACTTATCTAATGTTTCACAGATTCATACATTCAACAGTATGACTCATACATTCATGAAACACAAAATAACATAGAATATTTAAGCAACAAAAACACCACACATTTGGATCAATATCCCTCTATTATATTCATTCAAATGTAAATGGATACAGTTATGATAAAACAACAACAACTAAATCACAACAATCTCCTACTAATTTGCAGCTACCATCATGTTCAACAGCCTCATTTGGGCATACAACACCTCTACTTATACCAGAGGGCTCCTAGGGTTCCCTCTGACTACCTATCTTCTCGAAGTAAAAACTAACTACAACTTAAGCATCATTACATTAAATTCTAAGAGTGAAACTTCCAGATATCGCGTGATCATTTCAACTTCCAAGCATTTTGATCTTCTGTAATCATCCGTTCAAAAAGATTTACAGGAAACGCCAGTTTTTAGAATCTTGACAATAATTCAAAAGGTGCGCTAGGGCATTGAGTTGTCTCTCCACGTTTGTTTTGCTAACGATGCTCCTGCATCATACTCCCTTGGACAAAAATTCATGGACTCATGTCCATGAGCTTCTACACTGAATTTCCATGCTTCTAGATATAAACTTCATTTACCCAACTGGCATCTTCTATTGGGTGTCCTTCCCATTTTACCAAACACTCTAAATAATTCTTTCTCGTGTTCTTCTTACCAATCCTCTGATCAATGATCTTCTCCATCTGTGGCTTTTCTGCTACAGGCATCTGCTTCTCCCACTGAATCTCTTTATGATCTTCCGATTCTTTTGTGTCATCTTCCCTGTAAGGATATAGGTTTGAACGTTAAATATGGGTGATATACCCACATCCTCTAGCTTCTCTATCTCATAAGCATTGGAACCAAATTTCTTTAGGATCTTTCATGGTTCTATCTTCTTCAGGTTTAGTTTGTTATATGTTCCTGTTGTAAACTTTTCCTTCCTGAGATGTGCTAAAACTTGATCTCCTACTTAAAATTGAAGTTCTCTCCTATGTTGATCAACTCCGTGTTTATACTCTCTGCTAATGTTCTGCAAGTGCTCCTTGATCTGATTATGAATCTTCTACATTTCTACAGTGAAGTCTTCTACTCCAGTGCTTCTAAATTCACTCTACTCTAGATCTCCCAATTCTGATACTCCCCTTAGTTTCATTCCATACACTATCTAGAATGGACTCTTTCTCATACTTTTGTTCACTGAGTCAATGTATGAAAACTCTGCTTGTGACGGAATTTGATCCCACTCGCTATAATGTTCAGTGACCAAAATCCTTAGCAAATATCCTAAACTTTGATTTACCACCTCAATATGTCCATCCGTTTGAGGGTGATATGCTGAACTAAAAGACATTTTTGTCCCCAATTTCTTCCATAATGTTCTCCAAAAATGACCAACGAATTTAGTGTCCCTATCTGAGACAATACTCCTGGGAAACCCATGAAGTCTCACAACTTATTTGAAAAACAAATTTGTCATGTTTGTTGCATCACTAGTATTTTGGCATGGGATAAAGTGTGTCATATTTGAGAATCTATAACTACAACAAATATGGAATCACTTCCCCTTTGGATTCTTGGAAATCCCAACACAAAATCCATGCTTACTGCATCCCAAGGCCTATCTATAATAGGCAATGGTTGATACAATCTAGTGTTTTGTTTCTTTCCTTTTGCATACTAGAAAATCTTACATTTGTTTACAAACTTCTTCACCTCTGCTCTCGTACCTGGCTAATAGTATGAACTGTTCAACTGTGTGAATGTCTTGTCATGGCCGAAATGTCCTGCTAGACCTCCACTATGTTTTTCCTTCAGTGGGTTTTCTCTCATTAAACACTTTGGTATGCACAACTAGAAACCATTAAACAATAGTCCATCTTGAATCAGATACTCTATCCATTGGCTTCTGTCTCTGAGAAAAATATTTGTACATGCTTCATATGCTTCTTTAAAATCTGGTTCATCATAATACATCTTCTTAAGGTGTTAAAACCCTAAGGTTTTCACTTGTAATTCCTGCAGAATCAGACATCTCCTGCTTAATGCATCAGCAACTTTGTTAGCATTACCAGAAATATGTTTAATGAAAAAAGTGAAATTTTGCATAAACTCTATCCACTTAGCATGTATTTGATTTAACTTCTCCTGACTAGTTATGAATTGTAAAGCCTGATTATCGCTATACAAAACAAATTCTTTTAGAACAAGGTAGTGCCTCCCTGTCTTCAAGGCTTGAATTATTGCATAAAATTCCTTATCATATGTGGAGTACTTCTTCTTAGTGTCATTCAACTTCTCACTGAAATATGCAACAAACCTATTATCTTGGCTCAAGACTGCTCCAATTGCAACTCCACTAGCATCACATCTTACTTGAAATGTCTTCCCGAAATTTGGCAAGACCAAAATTGGTTGTTCTGTTATCTTCTCCTTCAATATCTTGAAACTTTTATCTGCCTCTTCTGTCCACTTAAAATATTGGTGCCTCTTCTTCACTGTATCCAATATTGGTGCACAAATTCCACTGAAATTTCTAATGAACCTCCTGTAGAAACCTACTAATCCATGGAAAATTCTCACCTCAAATATGCTTCTTGGTGATGGCCATTCCTTGATTGCTCTCACATTTTTTGGATCCACCTTCAATTCATTTGAAGAGATCACAAAACCCAAATAAATGGGTTATATCTTCATAAAAGATGACTTTTTCAGATTTATGAATAGTTTCTCTTGTTGTAGTCTTCCCATCACTAATGTCAAATGTCTCAAATGCTCTTCTTCAGTTTTATTGAAGACCAATATATCATCCAGATATACAATCACAAACTTACCAATGAAATCTTTCAATACCTCATTCATCAATATCATAAAAGTACTTGGGGAATTTCTCAAGCCAAATGGCATAACAAGCCACTCATACAACCCTTCATTCGTCTTGAAGGTTGTTTTCCACTCATAACCTTCTCTCATCCTTATCTGGTGATATCCACTCTTCAAATCTATCTTTGAAAAAAAAAATGATCCACTTAAACAATCCATTAAGTCATCCATCATTGGCAAAGGAAATATGTACCTGATGGTGATCTTGTTTATGGCCCTTGAGTCTGTACACATTATCCATCCTCCATCCTTCTTTGGACTCAACAGAGTTTGTACTACGCATGGACTCAAGATTTCTCTAACCCCCTTGTCTAATAAATCCTGGACTTTTCTCTTTACCTCCTCATTCTCTTGAGGTTTCAATCTTTATGTTGCTTTGTTTAGCAGACTTGCTCCCAGTATTAGATCAATGTGATGGTTGATACTTCTGATGGGTGGTAATGAATTAGGTAACTCATCCACTACTATGTCAGAAAAATTCTCCAACAACTTCTGAACTTCCTCAGGAAGATCATCCATATAAGTACTTGTAAACTCTGCGTTTCCTCACCACATCAAATTGCATATCTTGTTCCTTATTAACTTCACTCAGGAGTTCCTTCCCACTCATGAGAAGTATACTTGTGTTGGATTCTTCCTTTACTTTCTTCTCCTCTATTGGCAGCAACATGTGTGTCCTACCATTCTTCTCCAAAGTATAAGTATTTTTTCTCCCATCATGAATGACATTCTTTTCAAACTGCCATGGTATCCCCAATAAAACATGGCATACATCCATGGGAATCACATCACACAGAATCTCATCTCTATATCCTACTATTTTAAATTCAATGAGGCATTTTTTAGTTACCATTACCTGGTGTCCTTTTTGCAACCATGAGACTTTATATGGCTTCAGATGTGCAGTTGTATCCAGCTCCAATTTCTCCACCATCTCTATGGATACTAAGTTATCAGTGCTCCCACTATCATTTATCACTTTGCATACTATATCCTTAGTCTTGCAAGCAATCCTGAATAAACTGTTTATTTGCACTGGCTTTTCAACCTCTGGCTCTGGTTTCAAGAGAACCTTCTTCAACATCAGGGATCTTCCATCTTCGACACCTTCTGCTTCAACATTCAGCTTCTGCACTTCTGAAATGTGAGCTTCACCTCTTTATTTATTTTTCTCAGGACATTCTGAAGACATGTGTCATGTCTTTCCATAGGCATAACACCTTACCTCTCCTCCTCTGCCTCTTCCTCTTCCTTGAGGAAAATAATTTCTTCCACCACTTTGTCTCCCTCAGGAACCTCCTCCTATTTCTAAGTGATTGTGGTTTTTCAGTCTCACCCTTGGGCTTCTATGCCTTGTCCTAGACAATTCCCTTACCTCTACTTGAAATTATTCCTCTACTTCACTGGATCTGTTTTTTGGACAACTTCTCCTCTACCTTCAGTGCAATTTGATAAGAATCCTCTACTGTCCTCACTGTCATCGTGATGATCTCATCCTGGATTTCGTATCTCAGGCCATTTATATACCTAGAAACTTTTTCATCATCTTTCTCCCTCTATCCAGCCATGATGTTCAGTCTATAAAACTCCTATGTGTACTCTTTCACTGTCATTCCTTTCTGTCTCAGGTTCTGCAATTTCCTAAAAAACTTTATCTGATAATCTTTGGGTATGAACTTAGCCTTGAGCTTGGCTACCATTTTGTCGCAAATCTTGATATTTTTGACCTCTGCTTCTTCTGTCAGCCTGCAGTTCATCCCACCACAGTGTTGCATGTCCTTTTAATCTAGTAACAGCATGTCTCACCTTCTTCTCCTCATCGATGTCTTCATAGTCAAAACATTTATCCATGGATCTTATCCAATCCAGCAACTCTTCAGCATCCAAATTGCCTTCATACATTGGGATGTTTATCTTCGCTATAGCTCCCAATTTAACAACCGCTCTCAACGAGCATTCTTTGGTAGCAGCTTCCCCTGTAGCTTCTTCAACTTCTATTTCTCCGCTTTTTGCATCACTGACGTCTCCAGCGTCAGGTGCTCTCCTTTGCATTGTATCCATCGCATCCAACCTTGCGTGAAGTTCTCTCATTTCTCTTTCGACAACTCGATTTGCTACATGTGGCTCTGCACATCTTCTAGCTGGAATTGTGCTGAACTTTTCTTCACTCACATAGAGTACAATTTGAACTTTTTAGGGTCTAATACCACTTGACGCAAACCCCCCCTTCTCTCATTAGGGTTGCGCGACCTCCTGGTCAAGTATCTTCAACTACCTGGGTTGGATCAACTCCTCGAGGCCTGACTGGCCCCAAACTGAATTAAACACATGCCCTTTTATCCTTAGGCACAGGTCCTATGGAACACACGGGCCCTACCTCTTAGTGCTTTTTCAAATTTCAAAGTCGATGGGCACTAGATCCTCCCGCTAGCTCCTCTCCACATGTGACCTCGAGCTATGACCCAGGGATAAAATCCTTTTAGTTCTTTGCAAGTTCATACTTCAGCTATTTTGGTAATAGCTACAACACTTTTCCCCTAGCCCCAAACCCCAAACCCACCTGGACAAATCTACGGTTCTCATCTCTCCCACAACCAATGGTAGTGATATGCTTCAGACTCCATCCTTCGAGAGTTATGAATGTCTTAACACTCGTTTTCCCCGAAGCATTATGTTCTCCAAGCTTCAGATTAAGCGCCACATGATTCTCTTGATCAATGGCTAAGATTTGTCCCTTACTCCACTTCAGACGACTGATAATCAACGCCCCTCTTTCTCCTCGACCCTTCTTTGAAATTCACAAACAAGTGACACGTGTCCTTCCTAAATCGATGGTCACGATCCACTCCGCTAAATTAGCCTTCGGGAGTATTGGGATACTCCACCTACGTATTTCCTCCAAAGGAATCTTTCTCTGAATTGTGTGGATCTCTGCCATGTATCCTCGCCACAACCAATGACTCGGATCTACTTCGCACTTCACCAATTTGCGAAGATTGCTAACTGCTTAGCACAAATTATCTGAATCACAAATTTTCAAAGAAACTCATGGTTAACCACCATGCAACTTCTCTCATATCTGACGGTATGAAATGACTCCACTTCTCCATAACATATCTTCATCGCTCAACTTGCAAATAATTAAAAAGTCCTCCTTCTTGAAGGATTTATCCTGCCCACTTTTTGGAACTTGTCCTTTCTTAGAGCTTGGACTCTTTGAAGGGTTTCTTCGATGTAACATCCCCATCCATCAACCCACTTGTCGGGCAATGCTGCTACGCGGAATAACACTTATATAAATTATGCATTTAATGAATTCAAATTAGTTAACACAGGGTAATCATAGCATTACTTCTAATATACAGAATTCAATGGCATTAACAATAATTCATATGCACAACAGAATACATGATAACATATAAGCATCACAGGCATGCAAAACATAATATTAAGCACAAAATGATACTTATATTTGAAACTATATGTAATCCACCAACTGTGTGCAGACTTTCCACGAACCTCCCATCCTTAGACCGCGTTGCTCATCACTCTTAGCATTAGGTCACCCCCAAGATGGGACTAAGCTCCACCGGGAAGGGAATTCTAGGCTAGGCAAGGTCAATGGGAAGGCACCCAATTACAGAGGAAGAATTTTCTCCCAGGAGCCACTTATGCCCACTACTCATAGACTTTCATTCCCCACATGTTTGTCCCACCCCAAGAGTATACACCTTCACTGTCACCAAGATAGTCCTTCGGCTGCTAACCTCCCTTGCCTTGGGCTTCAGCAACAGACCAGACCAGAAGTCTCAGAGTTCTGTAGAATCTACAGGACTCCTTCTAGGAGTCCTTACTTCCTCAGCACACTCTCTCACCTGGAGAGAGTTTCTCACAGGTCTGGATACCTATTCTTTTCAACCACAACCACCTCCCTCACCTGGAGAGAGTGTTACACATAGGTCAAACAAAATGTTTCCTTCAACTCAAGTTCCAACGCAGTCACTCAACTACGAGACTCAACACGAACATACACTGACCAGCAAGACACATGCAGTCAAGCACTGCATGGCCACAATAGTCCACGGGAAACACAGACACATCTTTCCCAAAATGGTGATAGACAGACGCTACAGCATAAAAAGGCTCAGCAATTACGGGACATTCGGTTTTCCCAACCAACAATATAGGATAGATTCATAGTTCAGGTTTTGGGGTTGCATGAGGGTGTACAGAGATCCCACGCAGAGATTTAACAGTTCAGGTAAGGATTCCCTAGAACAAACACCGAAAACAAAGGTCAATCATGGACACCCACGAGTTCAGACGGAGGATGGAGAATGGGAGGTCGAACCCCCAACATGGATCATTTCCTGGGTTAAATTGCATGTGCTTGGGCTGACACATGGCACCCATGAAGCACACTCCTCCCCCTTAGAGTCACCTGTCCTTCCAAGGACTTAGGATAAAACATAAATTTCACATGGTTTTGGAATAATAATAAAATATTATTCTTAAGGACTTAAGATCTTAAGCTTATCCCCTCTCCCAACCTTTCATCCCCTCTCCCTTACCCATACTTGTGGAATCTTAGTCCCCCATCACTCATTTATCATGATCAGTCCACACGCAGAGATGTTTTTATATTAATAATGTGCATCATTACATGTAAAAAATAGGCTCTTGGCCTTCAACACTTAGGTCCTCTGGCCTAATAAATGCATAAGCCCACCAGCTTATATTAACTTGGCTCACTAGCCTATAAAACATACTCGCAATTCATAATACTATTGGGGCATGTCCTTGGGGTATTACAATCCCCTCCCCTTATTTTTGCACTGTCCTTAGTGCAACTTTTACACAGGATCGGCAAGATTTTCAAAATCTTCAAAACGATGCAGGTATTCTGCCCACATAGAATCCTCATGCTCCCATGTCGCATCCTCAGGACCGTACTAGGTCCACTGGACCTTTACAAGCCCTATGGATCGATTCCGAAGCTGTTTGATTTTCCAGTCCAATATGCGCACAGGATTCACTTGCAAGACACCTTCTTGCTCCACCTGAATCACATTCCAATCAATTACATTATTAGCATCAAGTATGTATTTATTAAGCAATGAAACATGAAACACATTATGTACAGTCATGGATGCAGGTAATGCAAGCATATATGCAACTAGCCCAATCCTTTCTAGGATTTCAAATGGGCCGCAAAATCTGGCTGCCAACTTGGCGCAGTTTTCCAGCTTCAGGGAACTTCTATTGCCTTTTACTTTCAGGAACACATGATCGCCCACTTTAAACTCTCTGTGGGTTCTGTTTTTATCAGCATAACTCTTCTGCCTGTCTTGGGCAGCTTTCAAATTCTGCTTAATTTTTAGCATTTGATTTTCCATTTCCTTGAGAAACTCTGGCCCAACTATTGCCCTATCAATTGGATTATCCCAGCTTACTGGAGTATTGCACCTTCTGCCATAAAGTGCTTCAAATGGGCTCATCTTTAATGATTCTTGATACACATTGTTGTAGGCGAATTCTACCAAGTGCAGGTAGTCTTCCCATTTTGATGGTTTCTCCATCACATACATCCTTAGTGTATCTTATATTACTATGTTCACCCTCTCTATTTGTCCATCAGACTCAGGATGAAAAGTTGTACTGAAATTCAGATTCATTCTGAACCCTTTGAATAACCCTTTCCAGAAATTCGAGGTGAATTTTGGGTCTCTATCGGACACAATTGTCTTGGGAATCCTGTGCAATCATGCCACTTCCTTCATAAAGAGGTCGGCAACATCTGTTGCCTTGTGAATAGTCTTTAACGGAATGAAATGGGCAGCTTTCGTAAGCTTTTCCACCACCACCATGATTGAATCATGTTGCTTTCCTGTTCTAGGAAATCCTGTGATGAAATCCATTGTCACCACTTCCACTCAGGAATGGGTAAAGGTTGCAGTAACCCTGCTAGGTGCCTATGCTCATCTTTAACCTTATGAAACTCCATACATCTGGCGATGTATTTAGTGATCTATTTCTTCATGCCTAGCCAAAAGTAATGTCTCTTGACTACTGCCATAGTCTTCTGATATCCAGGGTGCCCAGCATAAGGCACGTTATGCATATCTCTCAGAATCACAAGTTTCAAACCCTGGACATTAGGTACATAAATTATGTCCTTGTACAGAAGTACTCCATCTATTTCCAATTTATAAATCTCCACTTTGTGTGGCTTCTTACCTTGTTGTATCTTTGCTACCAATTCCCTGTACTACAAGTCTGCGCTTCCATCTTCCAAAACTCTAGCCTTTATATTGGTTTGATACATGCTAATGGTCGTAGCATGTAATTCATGTACTCTCCTGCTGAGTGCATCAACCACTTTGTTTTCCTTCCCTTTGATATGCTTCATATCAAAATCATATTTACAGAGAAACTCCAACCACCTACTCTGTCTAGCATTCAAGGATGGTTGATCAAACAAATATTTCAGCCCAATGTGGTATGTTCTCAATTCGAATATCCTTCCCATGAGGTAAGGCCTCCATTTCTTTAGAGCGTGTACTATGGCTTCCAACTCCAAATCATGAGTTGCATAGTTACTTTCATGCTCTTTCAACTTTCTGGATTCATAACAGATTACGGATCCATTTTGACTAAGCACTCCTCCCAGTCCTTCTTTGCATGCATCTGTGCATACCACGAAATCTTCATTTGGATCTACAATCCTCAGGATTGGAGCACTAGTTAACAATTGCTTCAATTGTTGGAAGCTTTTATCACAATCTTATGTCCACTAAAACTTATTTTCCTTCATTTGCAAGGAAGTGATAGGGTGCACTATCCTCGAGAACCCTGCAATAAACCTTCTGTATTAACCAGCTAATCCCATGAAGGATCTAACTTATGTCACATTCTTTGGTGCTAACCATTCTCTAATGGCCTCAATCTTTTCAGGATCTACAGCTATCCCATTCTTCGAAATAATATTCCCCAAGTAATGGATCTACTCCTGATAAAACGAGCACTTGCTCAACCTTCCATATACTTGGTGATCTCGTAGCACCTGAAATACCATCCTCATATGCTTCTCATTCTCTTCCTCTAACTTGGAATACACTAGGATTTCATCCAAAAAGACTATGACAAACTTGTCCAAATAGTCCATGAATACACCATTCATCAGGCACATAAAAACAACGGGTGAATTTGACAACCCAAATGGCACTGTTGTGAACTCGTAATGACCATACCTTGTTCTGAAGGAGGTCTTACTAATGTCTTCATCCTTTATCCTTACCTAGTGATATCCTTACCTGAGATCTATCTTCGAAAATATCTTCGCATCCTTCAACTGATCGAAGAGGTCATCAATCCTCGGCAGAGGATATTTATTCTTTACAGTCACTTTGTTCAATTGTCTGAAATCAATACACAATCTCAGCATTCTATCCTTCTTCTTCATGAATAGAACCAGAGCTCCCCAAGGTGACACACTTGGGCGTATGTACCCCTTCTTCAATATGCAATTGTAGTTCTTTCAGCTCTGGCATACTCATTATGTAAGGAGATTTTGATACTAGAGATACTCCAGGCATCAAGTTTACAGAGAAGTCAATATCTATTTTCGGAGGTAATCCTGGTACCTCCTGAAATACATCTTAAAACTCCTTTAGTACTGCATGATCCCCAATACTTGACACCTTATCCTTAGGTGTTTCCTCCACATGGGCTACAAATAATTGACAGCCTTTTCTGTAGCACTTCTTCAGCTGCATTGTTGAGATTTCTTTGATAGAAACATCTCTGGGAATTCCTTGGACTATTTTCTTATTCCCTTCCTCATCCAAGCAAGTGAATGCCTTGTTATGACAGTCCAAGATGGCATGGTGTTGGTCCAACCAGTCCATCCCAATTAAACAGTCATAATAGCCTAAAGGCAGAATGTTCAATTCAGCCTTCGTGCTCAATCCATTCATGTCCACAGGATAGGACTTAACCAACTCAGTGACTTTCCTCTTGGTTCCTATAGCCAGCTTCACTAACCAATACTTTTCATGTTTGCTTCTCGATAAATGCAAACTTTCCACCACTCTAGGATCTATATAACTATGGTTATCTCCTAAATCAATTAAAATAGTAAAGGCATGGTTGTTAATCATACCTTCTACTTCAATCATGTACGACTGATATTCATCTTGCTTGTTGTCCAGGGCTGCGTAGATCCTTGGCATTCTATTGCTTATTTCGTTCATTGTTTCAGCCTCCTGAACATTGTGGATGGATCTCACTTTATCATTTCGGTGGGGGCAATCTCTATACCTATGGTTTCCTTTACAACCCCAACACTCCATAGGTGTCTGTCTTGGCATTTGTCCACCCATTTCATCCTTTCTGCGCTCTCTAAAAGATGGTTGTCCCTGAGGATTGTTTCTGAAAAAGGATGACTTAGTTCCTTTCTGCCTCTGCTCTTTCTTGAACTTCTTCTTGTCTTCCCAAGCCTTCTGGAAGGTGGGATTTTAATTTTGTTGTTCATATTAAAAATTTTCCCTCCTTATCGTTTCTTCCATAGTTTTTGGGTCATCATACTGAATCTTTCCACCAATGGAAGGTGGCAATCCACTTAGATACCTCTGAATCTTGACAGTCTCATCTTTGATGAACGGGACATACTTCAGAAATTCCAGAAACCTTTGTTCGTACTCATCAATGGTCATGCTACCTAGCTCGAGTTCAAAGAACTCTTTCATCTTTCTGTCATAATATCTCTTAGTCAAATACTTCTTCTTGAAATACCTCTTGAATTCTTCCCAAGTGATATCTTTCTCTCTAATGTGTTGTACCTGCATAAGTTGATCTCACCACATAGATGCTTTTCCTTTCAATTGATACATCACAATTCTTCCTTCTGCATGAGAGGAATAATTCTGCAGTTGGAAATATTTCCTCATGCCAAGCAACCATGTTTCGGAATGTTCCTCCTTATTATGTTCTCCATCAAATGTAGGAGGCTTAATCTTGTTCATCTCTCCCATCATTCATCTACTCCAGACCTCCTATGCTTTCTGATAGGAGATGGGGTTGAACTACTATGTGCCCTTCTCTTGGAGCGACTTTGGGAGTGATGATGGTGTCTACCATCACTCCTTGATCTTCTCCCCTCAGAAGTTAGGTGACTCCCTGTTCTGCTCGAGTCACTCTCCTTATCCAACTTCTTTTCTATTCTCTCCAAACTCTTTAACAACTTTACGTTGAATTCACCTTGTTTTTCCTGAGTTTTCCTGAGCTTTCTACTATCTGCTCGACGATTTTGGGCATCTTTCTGCAATTTTTCAATGATCTTCCTCAGGTTTCCTTCCTTATCTATCTCTTCTCCATGGCCATTGGAGTTTGATCCTTCAATTCCCAACTGAACATCCATCCCTTTGGCTTCGTTTTCTAAAATGGAAGCATTATGTGTCTCTTCCATTTCTTTGCACTCCGTGGTAATTCTAATCAGTTCTAGAACTCGTCAAACTTCTGCAATCACGACATGCAGACAACCAGAATTTGTCAGGTCATCTCTCCTTAACAAATTCCACACATTCAAAACCAATCTGATTTAAGAAAACGTTTTGATTTCAAGAATCTTCCAAGCTCTGCTCGGCTCTTTAACTTTCGAGTGATAACCCCCTTTTGTCTTAGTCCCCAACCCATGTGATCACGGGCCGTGACCAATCGCTAAACTACTAAGTGCTACTCAGGCTTTCACCTTCAGAGATTTCAAAGCACAAACAACTATCTCTCGGAGTTCCGATTGCCGAACTCACAAAGTCGAGTGGATCAACGGTCCACATTTACCCATCATCCAACGGTTGAAATCCACTGTGGTCTTTTAGTATTCTAATTTTCGGGACTTCGGGACTTCAAGACTTCGGACCTTAGGAGTTCCCACACTTGCTTCTCCCCAATCTTCCGACATCCGAAATTATGATCTACTTTACCCTTCGGGCCCACGTAGTATAGTTTTCACCAACTAAGGCGGTGGCACGTGGCAGATCCAGGGAGGTCCACATCACCTTCGACGATGTCATCAGGGCCCACCCTACTCACTTTTTGTTTCATAGTTTTTGGCATCAGGAGTTCATGCATCCACACATCTCATTTCTCCCGATTGCCGAAATTCTGAAAATATGGTCTACCTTCTACTTGATCCAACAGTCAATTTTTCATCCTCTGATCTATGGTGTAGATCTTTCTTGGGTTTTCAAAGTTTCAAGTATCAGGATTTCATGCATCAGCACACCTCGTTTCTCTCGATAGTCTAATACCCGAAGGGTTTCCAAGATAACTCTCATGCACCTTCTCCAGATATGACGGTCATGAGGGTTCTCCTTTCCTCTCGAACAGATGCTACGGCTCCAACACTTCTGGTGTTGAGCTCTCTCTCTCCCTATGGCCATATACCACACCAGCTGTGGGTTTTATAATACCGCTACACCTCCTGAGATTTGTAACACAACCAAGTGACTTCTTGGCACTCCGGAACATTCTAAGGTCCAAAAATTGGTTCTTCCAAACACAATTTGCACCTGAACCCTAGGATCTAATGACCACTTATTCGGCCCATTCAAGCTCAGCATTGAGACCTTGGCTCAAAACTCAAATTTTGTCTACTTTGACAACAATTATTTCTGAAACTCTTGCTTCAAATTCCACTGACATGGGCCATCCAGGCTATTATAACCATTGCTCTGATACCAGATTGTAACATCCCCAACCATCAACCTACTTGTCGAGCAATGCTACTACGCAGAATAACACTTATATAACTTATGCATATAATGAATTCAAATTAGTTAACACAGGTTAATCACAGTATTACTCCTAACATACAGAATTCAATGGCATTAACAATAATTCATATGCACAACAGAATACATGATAACAGATAAGCATCATAGGCATGCAAAACATAATATTAAGCACAAATTGATACTTATCTTTGAAACTAGATTTAATCCACCAACTACATCCATACCTTCCACGAACCTCCCAGCCTTAGACCGCGTTGCTCATCACTCTCAGCAGTAGGTCACCCCTAAGCTGGGACTAAGCTCCATCGGGCAAGGAATCCTAGGCTAGGCAAGGTCAATGGGAAGACACTCAGTTATAGAGGAAGGATTTTCTCCCAGGAGCCACTTATCCCCACTTCTCACAGACTCTCATTCCCCACATGCCTGTCCCACCCCAGGAGTATACACCTTCACTATCACCAAGACAGTCCTTCGGCTGCTAACCTCCCTTGCCTTGGGCTTCAGCAACAGATTGGACCTGAAGTCTCAGAGTGTTGTAGCAGCTACAGGACCCCTTCCAGGAGTCCTTACTTCCTCATCACACTCTCTCACTTGGAGAGAGTTGCTCACAGGTCTGGCGACCTGTTCTTTTCAACGACAACCACATCCCTCACCTGGAGAGAGTGTTACACATAGGTCAGACAACTTGTTTCCTTCATCTCGGTTTCCAACGCAGTCAAGAAACTACGAGGATCAACATGAACATACACTAACCAGCAAGCCACACGTAGTCAAGCACTGTGCGGCCACAACAGTCCACGGGAAACACAGACACGACTTTCCCAAACTAGTTGCAGACAGATGTTGTAGCATAACAAGGCTCAGCAATTACGGGACATTCGGTTTTCCCAACTAACAATACAAGATAGATTCACAGTTTAGGATTTGGGGCTATGTGAGGGTGTATAGAGATCCCACGCAGATACTTAACGGTTCAGGTAAGGATTCCCCAGAACAAACACCGGAAACAGAGGTCGATCATGGACACCCGCGAGTTTAGACAGAGGATGGAGAATGGGAGGTCGAACCCCCAACATGGCTCATTTCCTGGGTTAAATTTCATGTGCTTGGGCTGACACATGTCACCCATGAAGCACGCTCCTCCCCCTTGGAGTCACATTTCCTTCCAAGGACTTAGGATAAAACATAAATTTCACATGGTTTTGAAATAATAATAAAATATTATTCTTAAGGACTTAAGTTCTTAAGCTTAGCCCCTCTCCCAACCTTTCAGCCCCCTCTCCCACCCAGACTTGTGGAAGCTTACTCCCCCATCATTCATTCATCGCAGTCAGTCTAGACGCAGAGATGTTTTTGTATTAATAATGTTCATCATTACATGTACAAAATCAGTCTCTTGGCCTTCAACACTTAGGCTCTCTGGCCTAATAAACGCATAAGCCCACCAGCTTATATTAACTTGGCTCACCAGCCTATAAAACATACTTGCAATTCATAATACTATTGGGGCACGTCCTTGGGGTATTACATTCGACACTTAGTTAAATTTTGGATCTATGCACACCTTGCAACGGATCTTCGCACACACTTCTGTGAGTAATTTCTCGAACTACCCCTCCTGAGCTTCTGAGTCAAAAGACTTTGTTGACGCACTCCTTGCGAACGTTTTTCATGCTCAACACATAAAGATTTGAGTTGTCTCTTCCAATTTCAAAGTTGAACCAGGCTCTGTCAACGCACTCCTTGTGGACGATATGCACTCCTTGCATAAGCTTGTGGAAGAGAAACAAGTGAAACTTATCTAATGTTTCACATATTCATGCATTCAACAGTATAGCTCATACATTCATGAAGCACAAAATAACAAAGAAGATTTAATCAACAAAAACACCACACATTTGGATCAATATCCCTCTGTTATCTTCATTCAAATGTAAATGGCTACAGTTATGATAAAACAACAACAACTAAATCATAGCAATCTCCAACTAATTTGCAACTACCCTCATGTTCGGTAGCCTCATTTGGGCACACAACACCTCTACTTATACCAGAGGGATCCTAGGGTTCCCTCCAACTACCTATATTCTCGAAGTAAAAACTAACTACCACTTAAGCATTATTACATTAAATTATAAGAGTGAAACTCCCAGATCTCACGCAATTGTTTCATCTTCCAAGCGTTTTGATATTCTTTAATCATTCGTTCAAAAAGATTTATAGGAAACACCAATTTTTAGAATCTCAAAAATAATTCAAAAGGAGCGCTAGGGCACTGAGTTGTCTCTCCACGTGTGTTTTGTTGGCGATTCTCCTACATCATATACCAGGATTGCCTCCAAAAAGAGATATCAAGTTCTCTATAAATATGATGTTTGGAGCAGCACATGTATCCAAGACTCTTTATAGGATGAGTACATCGGAACTTAAGGAGTTGCATATGAAACTTGAAGAGATTCTTAAGAAAGGGTATATACACTAATTGTGTCGTCTTGGGGTGTGCTAATTTTGTTCATGAAGAAGAAGGATGGTAAGTTGATACTTTGTGTCAACTTTAGGCAGTTGAATAAGGTAACAGTGAAGAAAAAGTATCCTTTTCCAAGGATAGATGACATGTTTGATCAGCTGAGAGGCACATGAATATTTTCCAAGACAGATCTTAGATATGGATATCACCAGGAGAGAATTAAATAAGAATACATCAGTAAGACTGCCTTAAAAACAAGGTATGGTCATTACGAGTAGAATGCACCAGTTGTCTTCATGTGTTTAATGAATGGAGTTTTAATAAATTACTTGGATAAGTTTGTCATTGTATTTTTGGATGACATTCTTATTTACTCAAAGTCTGAGGAAGAGCACGAGTAGAACTTGAGGATGGTGTTGAAGGTATTGAGGGAGCATCAGTTTTATGCAAAGGTGAGAAAGAAGGTATTGAGGGAGCATTAGTTTTATGCAAAGGTGAGCAAGTGTTCATTTTACCAGAGGAAGATTCATTACTTAGGTCACATCATTTGAGAGGAAAGAAAAGTTTTGGACCCATTGAATATAAAAGACATTCAGGAATGGCCAATACTAAGAAATGTCGCAAAAGTGAGATCCTTTATGGGACTAGTAGGGTACTACATAAGGTTTATTGAAGGATTCTCAAATATTGCTCATCCAATCACATACTTGCAGAAGAAAGGTGTGATTTTAATGGTCTATGAATTGTGCAAGGAGTTTTCATCACTTGAAGAGTTTGTTGACAAGTGTGCCTATTTTGAGAATTATTGATCCTGATGTAGACTTCGTTGTGTGCACGGATGCATGAAAGGAAGGACTCAGTGGATTCCTGAGTCAGAATGGACATGTGATGTGCTACAAATTAAGGAAGTTGAAAGAGCATGAAAGGCTCTATGCTACTCATAATTTAGAATTGAAAGTTATATTCGATGGCTTGAAGATGTGGCGGCATTATCTCATGGGTAAAATATTTGAGCTAAGAACAAACCATCGTGGTCTAAAATATTTTTTTGGACGGCTAAGTTTAAATTACAGACAAAGCAGGTGGTTAGAGTTCCTCGGTGAGTATGACTTCAACATAAAACATATCAGAGGAAAATAAAACAAGGTAGTTGATGCACTCAATAAGAGAGTGCATGAGATGCATGCTACAACCATTAGCATGTATAAATTGGATTTTTGCAACATAATTTTAGAAGTTGCCAAATCATATATGCGCTATGTGGACATAATGGCGAACTTACAGCAAAGTATCTTGCAGCAGAAATTTGAAGGTTATCAGTTGAGAGAGGATGGGATCCTCATGTATAGACGTAGAATCTATGTGCCAAATAATCAGGAGTCGAAAAGCCTGATATTGTCAAAGATGCATAAGGTTCTTTATGTGGAACATCCAGGTTACCAGAAGACCATTTTCGCAGTCAAGAAGAAACACTTTTGGTTGGGTATGAAAAAGGAAGTTGTAGATTTTATTGCGTGATGTCTCAAATGTCAGAAGGTCAAGGCTAAGAACAAACATCCAACTGGTTTTCTACGACCTTTTCCTATTCCTGAATGGAAGTGGGAAGTTATAATGATATATTTTATAACTAAGTTACCTAGGACTGCTAAGAAACATGATTCTATTATGGTGGTGGTGGAAAAGCTTACTAAAGCTGCCCATTTTATTCCAGTAAAGTCAGTGCACAAGGTAGCTAACATTGTTGATATTTTCATGCGCGAAGTTGTTAGGTTGCATGTTGTTCCTAAGATAATTGTGTCTGATAGAGATTCCAAGTTCACCTCAAA
Organism: Picea mariana; assembly: GCA_032191745.1. Lineage (NCBI taxonomy): Eukaryota > Viridiplantae > Streptophyta > Pinopsida > Pinales > Pinaceae > Picea > Picea mariana. The sequence continues at coordinate 50,141 of JASDQU010504032.1, forward strand.
CTTTTGGATATGGATATTCAAAGGATTTGGAACAAGTCTGGACTTTAGCATAGCATACCACCCTGAGATGGATGGCCAGACAGAGAGGGAAAATCAGGTGATTGAAGATCTGTTGGGGATGTATGTGATGGATAAATGATCCAAGTGGGAAGACTACTTGCATTTGGTAGATTTTCTGACAACAATGGGTATCAGGAATCTTTAAAGATGAGCCCATTTGAGACACTTTATGGTAGAAATTGCAACACACCAATGAGTTGGGACAACCCAGCAGACCACCAGATTTACTCCGGGAAATGGAGGAGAGGATGGTAAAGATTAAGAAGAATCTAAAGGCTTCCCAGGATAGACAAAAAAACTACGCAGATAAAGGTAGAACCCACAGAGAGTTTAAAGTGGGTGATCAGGTGTTTTTGAAAGTAAAATCCATGCACAATTCCCTGAAGTTGGGAAAGTGTTCTAAGTTAGCAGCACGCTGCTATGGGCCATTTGAAATCCTTGAAAGGGTTGGTCTTGTCACTTATATGATTGATTTTCCTGCATCCTTATGTATTCATAATGTTTTCCATGTCTCATTGTTTAATAAGTATGTTCCTAATGTTAATTTGGTGTTAATCATATTATTGATTGGAATGTGATTCAGGGGGAGCCAGAAGGAGGATTTCAAGTGTGATTGGTTTGCATATTGGACTAGAAATTAAAGCAACTCTAGAATCAATCCATGGAGTTGGTAAAGGTCCAATGGATGAGGCACGGTCTTGAGGATGCTATTTGAGCAGAGTATCCTCATCTTTTTGAAAAAAATTAAAGTTTTGTATGTATATGTGTATATAATGCGCTGAGGACAGTGCATAAATAAGGGTGACGGGAATGTAATGTCCCTAATATGAACCCCATTTGTAGTTGTGCATTTAGGCTAGTGATATGTTTTGGTTTTGCATGCACCTGAGAAGTGCGCAATGTAATGATCCATATGAGTTGGTGAGTCGTTGGCAACAAGTGTAAATGTAATTATACATATAGGTTGGTGAGTCGTTGATACCAAGTTTTGGTATTGCGCGCACTAGTGAAATGTCTGAGGCTGGCTATCAAGGAAAAGGTCTACATATTCCATAGTGTTGTGCGTACCTTATCTAGTGCGTGTGGATTGCACATCAAGAGAGGGTGTGCATATTGCATATTCCATAATGTTGTGCACACACAAGTAAGTGTGTGGGAATGATTGT
>JASDQU010504033.1:23665-36524 GCA_032191745.1 Picea mariana
TTTACCATTGACAATATCTCTATTGTCACCCAACCATAGGCCGAAGCCACCCTCTGAGCACCTTAACCTTGACAAAGAATCATTCCGGAAGCAAACCCTAGGCTAGATAGTCAAACAAAGGGTAGCCCACCTTTCCCCAAGGATAGCGCATCAACAAGAGCTAATCAGATAGTCCAAACCCTAACCAAGAGATATTCCAAGCCAAACATGATCTACTAGCTGCAGCAGCTACAATGGCATCTCTCCTCAAACCTGCGCACAAGACTGGGCACTGTAGTGCACACAAGTTGTTGCTCTGCAATTTTGAGACTGCCTGCCTGAATGAGAATTGGCCTCCTGTATTTATAATGATTCTGGCTAACTGCCTAGGCCGACTTATCATTCTAGGTATCTGTCTGTTCAGTATATATTATTATTTTTGGCCGACTTCTTCTCTTGGAGGATAATAACCTAATATAAATTATCTTATTGAGCTGACAAGTCTTCTAGGGTTATTAGCCAACTCATTAGGGTTTCTTCTTGCTTCATGGAGTATTCTATCCTCATCAGGTTTACACGTGGAGGTAAATACCTCCCACAACTACCAAAATATCAACAAGGTACACTCTCCAAAGCATCAAAACACACAATAGTATCTTGTGATAGCGAGAGTTGAAATACACTTGCTACATTTTATCCTGGGAAGCCCTTCTAACAGAAGGGTCAATCATGAGGTCTCATTAAGACTGGCAGAGTTACTTACCCTGCTTTTTCAGTCTTAGTGTAGAGATTGCGCATATTATTGGGGGTCACTTGAGAAGAAAATATTGTGGGGACCTTCTCGAGTTGATTTCGGGTTAGATAACATGCCTTTGCATGTGGATCAGACTTACGAATGTTTCCCCATGCATCATTGTCATAATTGGTAGCCTTAGTAGCCTATCTCTTTAGGGTCTTTACACAAGGTGAATGTGAAGGGGCAAGTCTTCACGGTACCTGGAATTGATGTTGGTCGAACTCACTCGGGCTCCTTGGAGGGTATACCCATGATTATGTGTGGGATCTTGCACTAGGGTGTAAGTTCATTAAGTAGGTCGTCAACGTAACTTTTCCACCCACTTTATCCCATCCCCTTCTTGTCTTGATTTCATGACGTTGGGTTTCATCACCAACTAGTGACTTCGAAATAAGAAGGTTTGTTTGATTGGTTTGATTTCTAGATTTTATTAGTGAGTGTTGTTTGTTTCTCTAGTTGGCCATAGATTTGTTTCGTTCTTTATTTGGTGCGGCCAACATTGGCCCTTGCCGTTCACGTAGGATGCAAGGGATACCTCTGGAAGATTCAAAACATTACATCCCTTTTCTTCCTAACTCACTAGAGGGCTCTTCTGAAGGAGTAGTCAATAACGAAGTAGCCTCTGAGATTGGAAGTTCATCTCCTTTAGAGGAATCAATACTTCATGTAAATCCGTTATTGAGTGTTGCACAAGATCCACATTTTCTTCGAATAAATTCATCGAGAGAACATGTTGTTGATGAGTATATTGAAGTACCTACTAGACCTAACACAAATTCTAGTGTAGACGATCCAATTTTTCAAAGTGAGTCATTTATAACCCCGGTTCACACTGCTGGAATTTTTAATCCTAGCTCTGTCCATGTCCGTTATTTTTGGAGAACTTCTTCGAGACACAATATTTTTGATAAACTAGGAATGAGTCATAATCAACCTATGGAATCAAAAATGCCTCTGACGTCTACTGCTTATACAATACCTTTAAATCATTTTACTGGAACCACCAGTAATGTCATCATGATTTCAGACCAATTTTTAGTTGGTTCTCATTCAATTATCCCTCTCCAGATTGCTAGCTCTATCATGGTCCCCCAAGCTACAACTGTTTCTGCCAGAAATGTGGTCATCACTCAATCTCCTATTGGAACACCACTTCCGCTTAGATCAAATCCAACACTACCCCATGGGTATAACACTTTGAATTCTTCCATTTCTATTCCTACCCATAATCCATCTGAAGGGTCTAATCTTTTCATTCCTCCTGGGTATAATGTTGCTAGTCATTTTGTTCCTACACCTACCCAGGTTCTCTCTGGGGGGCCTTATGTTCCTCCTCCACCTTTTCTTAGAGGATCTAGTCATCCTGGCCCTAGTAGCTTCAGTCCAGTTGGAGGCACCAATCATTTTATCTCTTTTGTTTTTCAGATTCCTATTGGAGGTCAACCTCAAGTTGGAGGATAACCTCAAGTCAGGGGGAAACCTCAAGTTGGGGGGAAACCTCAAGTCGGGGGGGAACTTCAAGTTGGGGGGAAACCTCAAATTGGAGGCATAACCCAGTCTATGGGAAAAGTATAATTGGATTACAATCTCAACTTTGGAATCTTCCTTTCCAATGGAATCAACAACCGTCTGGGGGGAAACATCCTCAAGTTAACTCTTTTATACCCCCTAATCTTAGGCAATTGTATCCAGGTTCTATGAATCCTACTTGGGGTATAAAATTTTAGTATAATGCTCATTTCCAAGGGATCTTACCTAATCAAAATTCTCCACAATCGAATCTCTCGGGACTATCTAACTATCTACAGACTACTTATGGTCCTATTGGTATACCTATGGGAACACCTCCTCAAAACTACCAGTTTCCTCAAGTGAACAAACAATTGCCATTTCTTAATGCTACATTGGATTTACCTAATTTATCTAGGATTTTGAATGATCCTATTTTACATTCTCCTTATTGGCTTGTCATACCGGCCAAATTACCATCTGATATTCCTAAGTTTGACGGTCGATTAGGAGAAGACCCAAATAATCACGTCATGAATTTCCATCTTTGGTGTTCTTCCAACTCATCGATGGATGACTCTATAAGATTACGAATTTTCCAACTAACTCTCACAGGTTCGGCAGCCAAATGGTATATTGAGTTACCACGAGGTTTCTTTAATGACTTTAATACCCTAACCATGGATTTCTTAACACATTACCAATTTCCAATTTGAGATGAGACATGAACCATAATTTTGAGTTATTTTAAACAATCATCGTCCACTCATATTTCTGATCATATCCATGAGTGGAGGAGAAGATGCTTAATCAAAGTTCTCATTCCTGATCAACTGTTGGCTGAGTGGTTTACCAAATAACTCATTGGGCCTATTTCCCGTGATGTTTCCATGGGTGGTGTTGTCACTGAAGAGAAGGCATTAGTTGTGCTCAATATCTATATCTCGTTTATTCACAAATGGGTACACTATACGATTTGATTCCTGATGCTCCTCGTCCATTTATGAATCCTAACCTAAAACCTCTAGTAGCTTCTCATGCTATTGATTGTGTGATTGGAACTTTCCATGATGAGACTCAGTCTACACAAGCCAGTCAAACCAATCCCAAGTCTACCACTGCTAATGTACAAAATACTCCTACTCCTACTCCTTCCCCCGGTAAAACCTCTGAAGTTAATTCGGTTCAATCTACACCTAGTGGTAAAAATTAGAATAAAAAATAAGGAAAGGGTAAGAATAAGGAGGACAAAAATAATAATCAACAATATAAGAAACCCAAAATGCAGCTTGCTGATAAAAATAATAAGCGTAAACCTCGATATCCTTGCCTTATCTGTGGTGACGATCATTACACGAAATATTGTCCACGACATGCTGAGGTTACTAAGTTCCTACAAGGGATCCAGAAACGTCCTACACCTGTCATTTTGTCACAACCTTTTCCTTCTTAGCAGTAGGCCCAATTGGTCATTCATGACCAAACTTCTCCCGGTACCATGTCTTTATTCCTTATGGGCACTGGTGACTCCAAGAAGAACAAATTTGTAGCCGCAACTCGAGCCAAAGATTATTCTCCTTCAAAAGAGAAAGTTGATGATTTACCACCTCTGTTGGTTCAACCTCCTCCACCATATTCACCTCCAAACGATCCTCTCCATCTCGAATGAACGAGCCTAGATAAAGTACTTCGTCTTCCTCTGAAATGTGTTGTTTGAAATTATTCATTCAATCCTCATGCACGTGCTACCCAAAACTACAATATTGTACAAGACCTTGTGCAAGCACCCTCTGCGATGTTGGCTCTCGAAGTCCTTCAAAGTTTTCCTACTCAACATAAGGCATTGTTAAAGGCTATTGGTGGAATTGATCCTACCGATACTAATTTAATAATCTTTGACTTGGAAGATCATATCACAAGGCTTCCTCCTCAATTAGCATTTCAGATCCAATTTGTTGTGGAAAATAAGAATATATGTCGAACCATTATTGACGAAGGAGTCTCGACTTGCGTTATGTTTGTCACTTGTTGGAAATATATTGGCTCTCCTGCCCTTACTGAGTCACACAATACTCTTAAATATTTTAATGGTACGGGGTTTAAACCATACGGTGTTCTTCCTTGATTGTCTATTGCATTAGAAGGTAAAGTGGTTCATGTCGAGGTTGAGGTCTTTGATGCACCTCTTGATTATAATCTTGTACTTGTCTGTAGTTGGATTGACTCCATGCACGTAGTTGTTTCTACTCTTTTCTTTGTGTTACGTTTCCCACACCAAGGAAAATTCATTACTTTTGATCAACTGGCCTTCTTTAGTTCTGATTCACGTACTAGCAATGTACCTTTTATTTCAAAAACATTGCCCGGTTATGAGAATGTCGGCGTGGGTTTTTTAAAAGATTCAAACTTTATGGGTACATTTCCTATCCCACCACTCGATATTCCTCTTCCTTTTTTCACCTCGATTAACATGATCTCAACCTATGTTCATGAAACCCCTGAGCCTTATGACCCGTGGATAGTACCTAGCTCTGGTGGAATAAGCTTATCAAGCTATTCAATCAACAACTCCTTCTCCTCCTCTCTGTGATACATCTCCTGATCCATTCCACGTGATATTTCCTATTTATGAGATGATCATGTTGGTGATGTCTATGGAAGATACTCCATGGGACGATGGGCATCATCGTTCTATTCTCTTCCTAGAACGTGAGACCATAGAGAGTTGCCAATGGATTTCGAATCTGTCTACCGTTGTTGTTATTTATTTTGTTCCTGAGTCAGCACACGATGTTTTTCATGAAGGGAACTCGAGTAACATTTCACCTATTGTTCGCCTTGACATATCGATTAAACCCAGGATCGTGGAAAATGTTCATATCGGTGCCTCATGTTCTACTGATGAGATATGCACTTATAAAGCCCTTTTCCAAGAATTCTATGACGTTTTTTCCTGGAGTTATGAAAAAATGCCTAGTATTGATCCTGGTATTGTTGTACATGAGATTAAGACTTACCTGAATGCCAAACCCGTTAGATAGAGACTTCACCCCGTACATCCATGTAAATCCGCTACTATTAAGCTTCAAGTTGAAAAACTTCTTAAAGATGGATATGTCTATCTTGTGGCTTTGACCGATTGGGTGTCCAATCTTGTTCTGGTTAACAAGAAACAAGGCACGATCCATGTTTGTGTAGATTATAGGCATATAAACAAAGCTTGTCCCAAGGACAATCATCCAACCCCTTTCGTTGTCCAGATTGTTTACGACTGTTTTGGGAGTGAAATCTATTATCTTCCCCTTAATGGATGGTTTCTCCGGCTATAATCAAATCAATATTTGACCCGTGAATCAACATAAGACTGCTTTTATTTTCTCTTGGGAAACCTTTGCATACAGGAAACTTCTTTTTTGTCTAAAAAATGTTGGGGTGACTTTTCAGCGTGCTATGTATTACGCTTTTCATGACATTAAACACATTGTAAAACCCTATCTAGACGATCTATCGACACATTCCATGCGTTGTCAAGATCACCTAGCACATTTACGGGCCATTTTCCTACGCTGTCGTTATTATCGCATACGTTTGAATCCACACAAATGTGTTTTTTGTGTGGAATCCAAATGCCTTCTTGGTTTTATCGTGTCTATACATGGGATTCAGGTAGACCCCTTGAAGGTTGAGGCTATTCTTAATCTACCTCCTCCTTCCATGTCATGCCAACTCCAAAGTTTTCAAGGAAAGGAAAACTTTTTGCGTCGATTCATTCCCAATTACGTTGAATTAACGAAAGAATTTACTCTGCTTCTCAAGAAAGGCTACAATTTTGTATGGGATGACACTGCAAAAAAATCTTTTGAAGCTTTAAAACTCGCCTGAACCCGTACACCACTGTTGTTTCCACCTGATTATAGTTGAGATTATTTCTTGTACTTAGTTGCTTCAAACTCTACCATTGTTATGGTTTTATTCCAAGAGGATGATTCACACGATGAACATGTTATATAATATTTGATTCGGATTCTCACGACTACCAAAATCAAATATTTCATGTGGAGAAACTGTCCTTGGAAGTTGTTTAGGATGTTCAATGTTTTCATCACTACATATTATTATGCAGAACCACGAACATTTCTGATTGCAATCCCATGCAACATATCCTTACTTGACAATTGCTGGGGGGAAAGTACTCTAAATGGATAGTTATTCTCCAAGAGTTTGATTTGGAGTTTGAACGCGCCAAATCAAAGAAGTATTTGGTTTTTGCCGAATTGATATGTGACCTTCCCTCTACTAAAAAAGAAACTGTGGCGGAGGATTCCTTACCTGACGAATCCCTATTTCTGATCAGTTCTGATGACATATGGTACAGAGATATTATCATGTATCTCCAGACCCAAACTTTCCAGCCTGATCTTTCTAATACATATTTTTTTCGTATCCGATATCAATCCTGTCAATACATTATCCTCAGTGATACCCTTTACCGTAGTGGTATTGATTCCATATTTTGATGATGTCTCACCTACGATGAAGCTGAGAAAGATTTGAATGAGTGTCACTCTGGAGCATGTGGCAGTCATATGTCTAGGTATGCCACTACCCAAAAGATATTACAAGCTAGTTATTTCTGGCCTTCGTTGTTTAAGGATTGCATTACTGTCGTCCAGAAATGCCACACTTGTAAAACTTACAACAATAAGATCCGATCTCACCCTGCTCCTCTTCACCCTGTAGTTTCCATTGGTCCATTCGCTAAATGGGGCATTGACTTCATGACATGTAATCCTCACTCGGTCGGGGGCATGGATACATTATTGTAGCTATGGATTATTTCAGTAAGTGGTCCGAGGTGATGCCTACATTTGATAATACCAGGAAAACTAAAACGTTATTCATATTCAATCGTATCATTACTAGATTTGGTGTCCCTCAACACATCATTACTGATCATGGTAGTCATTTTCGTAATTTCATAATGTCTGAAGTTACTGAGAAGTTGGGTCTTCTCCATGAAAACTCGACCCCCTATTATCTGTAGGCCAATGGCCAGGTTGAAGCAATTAACAAAGTTCTCACTATTATGCTTCGACGTATGGTAGGAATTCATAAGTCAAATTGGCACACGATTTTGTTCTCAACATTATGGGCCTATCGGACATCCGTTAAGTTTGCCACAAGATTCACACGTTTCCAGTTAGTATATGGTATCGAAGCAGTTTTTCCGATTGAATGTGAAATCCCATCTTTGAAACTAGTCGTCGAACTTCTCCCTAAGACCTCTGGTGACGAGGAATGTGTTTTGTTTTCAATGCAATTAGATGAAACCCATCGTGATGCTTCCCTATTCATTAAAACTCATAATAATCATGTCAAAGCCCAATATGACAAGCATGTCAAACCATGTGTATTTTCTGAGGGAAACTTAGTTCTTCTTTACGAGCAAGATCGTGATTTGCTAGGGGTCGGTAAATTTGAGCCCATGTGGCGAGGTCCTTATATTGTGAAACGAGTGTTGGAGAAAGGGGCTTATGAGCTGGTATATTATGATGGAATCCCTTTGAGTGAACCCATAAATGGGATTTACTTGAATAAGTACTATGCTTAAATCATTTTTGCATAAGTGTTGTGTATTTTTAATGTATCATACTCTTGTGTGCTTTTTCGTTTTTGGTTCCACCTTTTGACTGTTTACCTTGCATTGTGCTTGGTTTCCAAATGTTTGTGTCTTCTCTACCCTACATTGGCTTCACTGATGGTGCTAGGCACAGTACTCAAAACTTAGCGTCTGTTGCTTGGGCAATCTATGCACCTACGAAAGAATTAATTAGTCTACATGGTATTTGCCTTGGTTGTGCAACTAACAATATCGCGGAGTACAATCCAGTTATCGAGTTGTTGACTGATGTTGTTTCACTTGGAATTCGTCATGTTATTGTACAACTCGATTCACAGTTAGTAGTACTACATTTGAGTAACGTTTATTCCATCTGGATTCCTACTTTGTTAAGGGTATACTTACGAATTCGCCTCTTGGAACATCATTTTGATTACATTGAATATCAACACATTCCTAGATGTTTAAATAGATTAACTAATGCATTGGCTAATTATGTGTTATATAGACATTTGATACATTTATAAAATCCAATCACACTTTGTACATAAAACAAGTAAGTTGGTAGGAGCCTTATATTCATAATGATAAAATTTTGCAAAAAGTGTTTTTGTCCGAAGACCAAAATATAAAAAATGTGAAGCTCACAGCTTCATACACAAAAAGCATCAAAGATGCTTATCACTATAACAAGAGACTGTTCGTGCTACTCTATGGAGCAGTCGATCTATGGAGGCAGATATACCCATTGTGTGGCATTGATAATGCCTCGGGAGCTCATCCACAATAGTGTCAGGAACATGCATAGTCAGTCTCTCCAGGTTTTGTTCTATGGCCTCAAGGTCCATGACAACCACTCCTACTATAGAACCTCTCTCTCCGCGCCTCTGGATGGGAGATGATCCCAACGGCCAATAAGGTCCCACATCTGAATTGATGAGAGAATTTGATTAATTCATCGGATAAATAACACAAAAAACATGTTATATCATTAAAATAACAAAAACATTATATAAAAATCATTTCCTTATTACCTATGTCCCCCCATTGGGACTTGTCTAGAAGAGACAAATATGGATATCCAAGGAAGTCTACCCCAACATACGCATAATATTCAACCATGAGCAGCTGATTCCTCAGCCACTAGAATAATACATCGTCATATTTGATGATGGGAACACCTCCATGTCGGACCATGATATCTACCCACCTCTTCATCCTTGGATCCTGTGGAGCAGGTATACCCCACTCCACCTGCAGGCATAGGAAAAGGACCTTCTCTTGGAAGAAGGATACCAAAATAGATCCATATCCAAATTGTTTCAATCCACCATTTCGGTACTTGGTAAGTTGTTTCTTCATGCTTTTTAGCACCCCTTTGCACCAGTTGAAGACTCTGGGCTCCATACATTCTATGACATACTGAAAATGACTCTGCACAACCATATGAGGAGCTGCACTCCTTTTCATGCTAGTGATGGTATACAATATAGTCCGCAAAGGAAAATCTCGAACATCCCTGATAACTACTTTGCTTCTATGTTTCTTAGTACCCAACACACAATGATGGCGGACGTAGTAGTCCATGGGCTCACCGCCACCCCTGCTACCTGTAAGTGTCACCCGTGAACCATGGTGAGATAGTCCTGTCAGGAAATAGATATCCTCGATATCTATGGTGAGTGTGTGGGCACCCACGTGAAATGCCTGATCGTTCACATCCCACATGTGAACCAAGTACTCCAATAGTCTCAACTTGGCTCTCATGCCCTAAATCTTGAAGAATTTTAGTAACCCACACTGCATGAGGGCCATAACCATTCCTGGGTCATTCCTTGCGAAGTAATAATATTTTCCGTGCTCTCATTCGCGCCACTCCAACATCTTAACCGAGGAAGGCCTGCCAAGGAACCATAAGATGAAATTAAACACACAAATTTCTTTCCTGGGGGTTTTTTCTAGTTGAGTTCATCTTTTTTAAGTTTTTGGTTGTAGATGTCGTAGGCCTGTGCATTCACATAGTGTGACGCTGTCGCACCCTACCTATAGGATCACTTGCGACGATCCTAGATCATCGCAGTTCCTGATATATGGTGCCTGCAATGACCTCAAAGCGTGGGTAACCCCTAAAAGTTGACCCAAAAACACATTTTTAACCAATGAAAATCAATTTTAAAACCATGAAAAGATGAAGGAGAAGGAGATTACCTCTTTGGTGGAAACAATTCGTGAAATGATACGTCGTGTGCTCCACAATAAACAGTTGAAAATCGGGGTGAAAAAGGGATTTGGAGCAATATTTGGGTAAAGTTACAAATGAAATGGTAAAATGTGGTTTGTTACCTATTTTATTGACTTTTATCACTTTTCATTTGCATATTATATTACTCTTATGATTTATCCAAACCCTAAAGTCTTAACAACTTTATGAGTGATTGATTTTTGCAGATTGAAAAAGTCTAGAGGTGAGAGGTTGGAACAAGGGTCCGCTTTTTGGTTTATTTTTATATTTGTTGGATGTACAGATCCTTTTAGGGTTTTTCAGGAAAAACTACGAGCAGAGTCTTAATTCTTTCTCACGCTTGTGAAACCATGAGAATGTAATCGAGTAGTCTTTTGTCGTTTTTTCAAACTCGTAATGGTGACATGAAAAAAAAAACCTATGGAGTATCCTTTAAGCTCTTTTCAAGCTCCCTAAACATGAAAAGATGGCCGAGCGACCTTATTCTTTTCACGCTCACAAAAGTTTTTGAAGAAAAAATCTGATGAGCGGTAGGTTATCACTTTTTCAATCTCGTCGGATTAATTTATGAAAAAGGACCTGGTGGAGTTCTCTTTAAGCATTTTTCAGACTTTCTAAAGTTGAAAAACCCCAAAGTTTTCTTTCCTTGGACTCATTAAACAAACATCAAAAGACCCATATGGGATCGAACCACTCCTTCTTAATGTTAGTTAAACATACTCTGAGGGACTTGTCTGAAGGATGAGCTTACATCAACAAGAATATGTTATCCTCCTCAAGCTTGCATAAAAATAAAGAGGTATTCGCCAGAAATGGTGGGGGTGAATTGGGAAATAAGTGTGTCTATGTGTTTGTGTTAGTGGAAATAATAGTTTCTCTTGAATATGAAACCCCCCTTCATCATTGTATCCGAGTTGGGAAATTTATTTGTCTCTTGTTTGACCATCCAAAAGTTCATATGTTGGGTCCTCCTTGAGTGAATGCTGCCAATACCATTTTCGTGTCGTTCATCTGTTCAAGAGAAGTCCAACCTAAACGAGCCTTCTATTGAGTCAGTCATCTATAGTTATAAATTTTCTACCATGTCGGCCTTCCCTAGGTCAGTCTCGAATCACTTCATACTCTGATCTACCTCAAATTTGTTACATATTTCGTGTCATTGATGGGGGATACATCAAGTCCCTCCTGTGATGAGTGTTTTCCTGTCGAATTCAACACATTATCTGGGAACAAGAGTTAGAAATCATTCAGTACCTTAGAGCATGCATGCCTCAATGGCAGTTCTCTTCGCTTTCAAAAGTGTGTTCACATCATTGACCCCTGATTGAAAGATTCTATCGAGTGTTCGAATTCAAATCAATTATTCACATTTGTTGGATTATATTGGGGTACCTTGGGAGTCATTGAAATCAATGGTGATTTCCCTCGCACTTGTTAATGGTTTTCATTAATGATTGGCAATCAAGTGGTTTCTACCATGTTCGACTTCGACACCTATAATCTCATGGCTAGATTCGTACTTAGAGACGATGGAAATGAAGACCCTGGATCTTATCATTTTGATCCAGGTTGCGACAAAGTATTCATGAATTAGTACTGACACATAGATCCACTGTGTATGTCTCGTGGCTATGTTCGAATATGAATTATTTTAGAGCATAGATCCACAGTGTATTCCTAGTGGCTATGCCAAATTATGATGACATGGATCCATAGTGTATGTTTAGTGGCCATGACTCACTTGAAGCTTATAGTCACTTGTAGTCTAAGCATGGGAATGCCTACCTCAAAATTGGTATGATATTATGCAGATGCTTGTTTTTTGGCAGGTTCCTGATCGATGCACTCCTTGTTTTCGACACACACAATCTATAAATTATTTCAGTTGTCACGAGTTACAGCTTCATAATTTGGGGGGAATTATGTTACACATTATTTTGGTCACCTCAGTGATCACCTAACAACATGTTTTGATGTTCCCTGAAAATATTAACATAAAACTTTCTCCACGGGAAAAGTGATTTGCTTTTCTCTCTCAAAAACCATGTTAAGGAAGGTCGTCGCACCTTGCTATATGCATGAGGTGTGATGATGCCTAATCATCGCACTCTGTCCTAAACCTAGACTGTGACGTCGTCACAGGATGCTTGTGCATAGGGTGCGACAATGCTTAAAGCATAGGAAAAGTCAAATTTCATGAATGTTCTAGAAGGGGACCTTCTAGAAGATGAGGTGGCCTCCGATCGATTTGGATCTTACTCGCTTCTCTGATTTAGTGGGATCATCCTAATCTCCTCATCCATCCCTCTTTCACACTATATAAGGAGGGATTTCTCATGAAAAAGGATAAGGTTGAATAGGCTAAGATTTGTATGGAGAGTTCTACTTCAGATTATGCTTGAGAGATTTCCTTTGGTTCTTCGAGTCAAATTGTGGATCTTCTTCATTCAAGGCATTGGAGAAAAGGTGTGTGTGTGTTGGAGCAAAGAGCCATCGAAAGGGGACCTTGCAACATCAAGCCATAGGTTGTATTCTCCACTTTCTATTCACTTAATACAGTAATGCATTTCTTCCCTATATAAGCATCTTGTCTTCTATTGTATAATTCCTTGATCATATAAATAGACTTCATTAGAATATATATATTTGTGTTTCCTTTCTTTGTTGGTTTGTGATTCTTAGACATGCTTAATATTCTGCAAACCCAAGGAAG
>JASDQU010504035.1:0-12867 GCA_032191745.1 Picea mariana
CAAAGCGGGAGATTGTTGATTAAGGTTGGTTGTCATTGATGTCAACCCTTGAAGAAAGCCCCACAGCACAAAGGTTTGGGTAATGGACCCAATATTGTTTGATGTAAAGATGAATCATTATTTTCTTATCATGGTTTATAAGAATTAAAGATGGATGAACTCCAAAGTGGTCCCCTTATGGTTAAAGCCCTCACGGGAAGACGCATTGGAAAGTAAGAGAACCCATGATTAATTGTGGAATAATGATATGAATGAAAATGAATGTGTCAGGTAAACTATCCTATATGGATAGTGCTTGTCATTCCATTTCCAGTGGTATGTGGAACGTCACATAACTCCTCATGGTTAGAAAGTTATGGCCATGAGAAGTTGGAGACCCCAGGTTTGGGTAATGGACCCAAGTTTGTTTGATGAATAACGGTATGCGTTATGGTATATTTTCTGATAATACTATTCTATATGGATAGTACATGTCATTTCATTTCTTTTGGTATCTAGAAAGTCACATAACTCTTCACGGTTTGAGAGTTATGGCCTTACGAAGTTGGAGGAGCCTCATATGTCATCTAGAAGCCCCAAAAGGTCAAAGTAGTCGAAGTGGTTTAAGAGATTTTAAAAGGTAAATAATAAAGTGAAGTAATGAGTGTATTATAATTCAAAGTGAATACAAAATAAATTATTTCAATAATAAATTTAATGGATAAATTAGAAGTGGGTTAACCCTAAAATAAGGAAAGTGGGACCAAGTGACCTAGAAGATGTTTTTAAGGAAGCTACTTGGAGAGTATAAATAAGAGGAAAGGCTCTCTAATTTTAATCACACTTGAGAATATTGAATATATATAGGTGTCTGAGGTAACCAAGGATATCTAAGCCAAAATTATGAGGGAAGGTGAAGAAAAGAAAGCCGAAATGCAAGGAAGGATAAATTATTTTGATGGTGCTTTCTAAGGTGTTTCAGGTAAAAAAGTCATAACTTCTTCATAACAGATCCAAATTCATTGAAACCAAATGTGTTGGTTAGGGTACAATCTGTAGTATGTTTTGTAATAGTTTCAATTCAATTCAAAAAATATTCCGTGCGGGGAACGCTCTACAAGGTTGCTCTCTAGAATAATCCTGAATTCAATAAGGTATGTCATTTTTTCTATAACTCCTTTTCTGAGAGGTTCCAAGTAGTTACATATGGAATAATTGCATAAAACACACTGAAAACCATTGTGTATCAGTTTCAAATATTTATACATTATGGGTACAAAGTTAAGATTACTTCAAGTCAGGGTTGCTGACTAATTCAAAACTAGCCATGTGAGACTAAAGAAAAGGTTGATGAAAATGATAGTCTCTTGTTTTTGAAGTTAAGAAAAGTTTGCAGGAATGTGATGATATAAACCAGGTCTATTACAGAGCTACAAATCATATTTGGATGATGAAATTGATGAGGGCTTTTGGTTGAGGTACATGTTGAGTACATGGTTGAGACAAGTAGTTGATGATTTGGCACATACATGAGGTGTATAGTTGATGATGTTGGTACATATTGATGAGTCATAGTTGATGAGTAGTTGACACATGATTGGTACATACTTGGTACATGGTTGGATTGTTAGTCTATGGCTTACCTTTACCAATCACTAAGTCTAAATTATCACCTATATTTGTATTATTCATTTAGGATATTAGTAATATATCCTCAAATGATGACTAATGATTTAGTTAAGATTGCCTAGCCTAGTCATCATGCATGATATTAGGATCTAGAGAAAATCTCTCTATGATGTGGCATCATCCATTGTACTATAAATATGTACCATTGGTATGAATACATAGCAGTGTTGGCTAGTGAGTCTTTTCTGCCATGTTGTTCTTGTCTATATTTTATCAATTGGTATCAGAACTCTTATGATCTTAAGGGACTGATTGAGTGCTTCACCATGGTAGTTTTCCATGGGAGGTGAGGTGCACTAGTATGCGCGGTGGAAAAATCTTTGAATCTTCCTTCTGCAATTGTTGCGAGAAGAACTTGATCTGGGATTAGTGCATTCCTTTTCTCATCCATAGTGAGACCGTTGCAACAACTCATAAAGAGGGTTGTGAGAAGTTGCGGCTGTAGAGGAATAGCATAGGTCGAGACGCTGAAAGAGGTTCTTTTCGGAGTAGATGGAAATTTTCTTTGTTATTTTTGTTGTTGTTGTGCTTCCCTGGTTGAGCCTGGGACACTGTGCATGAGCCATGGAGTTTCTCAAGGAGGATCAAACCATATTGCTAGCACGAGCGACCAACTGCAGAGAGACCTAGAGGAAGAGGACATGGATCCATTAAATAAAATGGAGATGTCAATGACATGTGCTCGCTGGGCCGTCGAGTGTTGTGTTCTCTATTGAGACCATCGATTCTCTATGCAAGAGTAGGAGGAAGCAGAGCAATAGCAAGTAGATGAGGATTTACATAAAATGCCCCAACCACTGCTATTGATACCAACGCTGCAAATTATTTTTTCTTGAAGCGGTCCCCACCACCAAAGTGATTTTAGTCCCTCAATGTCAGCGTGTGCCCTCCATGAATTAATCTTGACAAAGAACTACTTAGCGCTATCTCCCATCTTCATCTGAGTCTTTACTCCAGGAATGGGAACTGTTTGATTGGAAAAGGACATGATACATCAGATCTGTTGGATTGCTAAATTGAAAAAAAAATAAAATAATAAAGCATAGATGCCACTTTATGAAGAATCATTCCAAATATGGAACCCATGATGTTGAAGGCATTGAAGAAACTATGACAAGTTTTATTTTGGAAGCAAATGTGAATTGGTGTGTTCTTGAAGAGTTAAAGAATAATATAGGTTTGTAATAGAAGGCTACATCCAGTGGAATATTTAGTTGATTCAGAGGATTGGTATGCTCTTTAGGAGAGGTTTTCTTAGAGGAGAGTTCATAGCAAGTTGATTTTGAAAGCAAGTTGATGTAGAAGCATTATACATGGAGGTGGAGATTGATTCAGAAAATGGATCAAAGGAAGGATGTTGAAGATGAGATCCTGACACAGATCTTACAAAGTGATAATTAGATGTTTTTTAATGCTAACTCTGGTCATAAAAAAATTGTTTTTACAGGTAGCAGATAAGGAAAGTTGATAGCAGCCATTACATCAAGTGAAGCTATTACAAAAGAAGAGCGAGTCAATAGAGCTCTCAAGTGAAGAATTTGTGACAGAACCCAATAACAAATTAAAATTGCCAAAGAAGAAGAGGACAATGTACAGTTCACAAAGGAACAAGTGATCAGTTGAAGATGACAAAGACAAATTGCTTTAGAAGTTGATGAACAAGAGTGCTCAAGAAAATGTTCTACTACAGAGAACCAAGAGGAGATACCAAGAGGATGACTTGGTACTGGTGACAAGTAGTAGAATTGTTACAGATATGGGAAAGGCTTATTTCATCTCGCAAGTGGATAAGGAAAATCCACAGAAGGAGGTTAGGATGACTGCTGATGGTCACCTTAAGGGTTCTGAGAGAAGTCACAATTATGTGGACAGATGCCAAGGAAATTGGCATAAGGAAGATAATTGATGATAAATTTGAGAAGGAAATGGATGAGCTGAGAGTAAATCTTAATGTACTAATGGAGTTTCTATAAGTATGAGAAGGACCGTAGATATGGATGGACAATGAAGAAGAATAAGGTGATATGGCATTCATTGGAAATGAAGCTAAGGAAAAAGATGCATTCTAGGTTGAAAGAGGAACTTAGAGAAGCTGAGTATGAAGAGGAAGTTTGCATATGTGAACTTGAACAAGGAGTATTCTTTGATGAAGAAGAATCTAAATATGTCGAGGAGAGATTTCTTGATAGTGTTATGAACTATTGGACTAGTTCAAATTAGCATGGGAATATGATTACTGAGGCATCAAATGAGGAACCTTATATTTTTCCCGACACTTTGTGTATGATTGCATATTTCACAGGTGATGAAATACAATTGGATGATGCGCTTATGCATGTTGATGAAGAAATGGGATTCTTAGAAGAGATGGATGAAATAGAGAGATTTTTAATTGAACATGTGTTTATTAATCTTGAATATGGTGGACTTAATGAGGAAATTGTCATAAAAGAGGAAACATAAGACAACCAAATGAAGACTTGTAGCAGTTGTCGGGATAATAGAAAAATGTTATTGGAAGAGAAATCTACAACAAACGACCAATATAGAGACATTATGCAACACATGGAGGAATGCATGATGATGTTGACAGCAACATGAATTCAAGAATCTTGTGATTATAAAGCTAATGGTTGGGATATGCATGTAGATTTTCATAAAGTTGAAGGAGAACAAAATTTCATTTTTGTCCTAAAGGAAAATGAAGCAACGTCATCTCATAAAAATTATGCAAGTACAAAAGATAAAAATTAACTTCATGAAGACATGCTCAAGGGGGTTTCGATCATTGGAATACTAAATGAGACTCTTGTGCTAGAGGAAAAAAATACAGAAGAAGAGATGTAACTTTTGGAGGAGTGGCTGGAAGAATATTCAAATGATGGCTATTGCATTGAGGTTATAAATAAAATTCAAAATGATTTTGTTGAATTATATGAGGAATTGAACTTCTTGGAGGAGAAGATAATAAGTCAAAGAATGCATATTCAGGATGTGAAATTAGAGATGGAGGAAGAAGACATTGTCTTCAAAGACAATGCAAAGAGTGTTGCAAGGAATAATCAACAAAGCATGAAGAATGTATATAAGAGTTTTATAATTCTTATGCAGGAGGAAGAAGATAAGCAACAAAAAAAAGGGAGTCACAACAATGAAATTCATCCAAGGACAAAGATGGATAAGGAAATTGATGGATTGTGGATGTCGATGAGGCGAAGATCCAAGAAAAATTACAACAGAAAAGGGAGGACAACCAACAATAAAATATAGTTGAACGAGAAGTGTTGCATCGATGAAGCAAGTGGGAAACAACAAAATAACATTTGGAGACCTGGAGACTTGGAGGCAACTATAGTAGAGAAACAACAAGGTAACAAAGCAGATAGACAACTAAAATACAAATTTTGGGATATGGGTTGACTTCAACAAAGGAACTCATGATCAAGAGATCATGAACAATTTTTTTCCTTGGGTTTCTAATGAGGAGAATTTTGCCTCCTAAAATCAATCATATTTTAATAGACCTAAGGGGTCTTAAGTTTACTAAGGGAGTGGGTTCCCTAATGAATATTTTGTTAAAGTTTCCTATGTTTTTAGAATTCTAGAAAATTTGTATAAGGATTGATTTAATATATAATTGAATCTACTTTATTAAGTAGATGTCAAGAAATTATGAGAATGCAGAGGTCTAGAGAGACCTTAGGATAAATAAATACTTCTTGAGGATTTTATGGATCTAAAGATCATAGGGATTTGATTGAGAGATCCTAGAGATTGTTGGTTGAGAGATTTGTGGATATGAAACATATTTGTTCAGAAACCTTTTCTTTTATAAGTTGTAAGTCAAGAGGCCTAGAGGTTCGAATAAGATTAGTGTTTAAGTGAGGATTGAGAATGTAAAAGGCCAGAGTGGCCAAGAGGTTCATTTAGAGGCCAAATTTATGCAAATCAGGCCTATGGAGCAGAGAGGCTCTTTGTAAAGGTTATGTATAGAAATTTTTATATAAGCAGTGAAAACACTCTGTTTCAAGTATCAATGAATAAATTATTCCTGTGATTTCTATGAAAATAGGTGTCTGTGTAATATAGGTATAATATTTAATGGTTTCATAAGTTCTCCATTTATGTAATGATATATTGAGGGGATCGTATATGTACTGAGCATAGTCCTTTCATAGAAATGAAGATCGAGAGTGTCAATTATATTTACAGAACCCTTATATTTGTGAAGAACCTCAAGGATGAGTTGAATTTGTATCTTTTGAAAATATCGGTGGAATTCCTCATTTGGAATAGAATTGTATTTGGTTTCATTTGAAATATGTTTTAATCGATCCTAGGATCATTGATCAAGTTTACAATCAATGATCCATTCATAGGAGTAAATGATCATATGCCAGAATGACAAGATTGATCAAAATTTTCCAAAAGAAGTGAGAAAGCTACAGGGACCGTCAGATCTTAGAGGGGAAGGAAGATCAACGTTCTAGATCTATCTCACATTTCAAAACTACACAAAGGATAAGTTTTGGGTGATTTGTGAAAGGTCCATTACCATGGTTTCACATAAGCCACATGTTGAACTTGTATAGTCTCACATTTCCCATTGGAGTTTTTAAAAACCATATAAGACAAATGGGAAAGGTTATCCCAGGGGCATAGCCCGAGGTTATGTGGAAAAGAGGTAAGACATAGATTTCATTTTGTTTAGAAATACCTTCGATGTTAATGACTTAGGTTCGAGGCTTCGATTACATGAATTCCTGGAGTAAGAGTTGGAATAGTATGAGTATAAGGGTTGAGTATAGGAAATAAACCCTTTCACTGGTTTTCACTGACAAGAACAAAGATAACAACCTACAAGATGAAAAAGACTGATTATATTTGTCCATTCGAGGCCATTAGGAACTACATAGAACCTATCATGTATTATTTAACCTGGTGTGCATTTTAGAAGCCGATAAGTTTAGGTTATGTGGATAGTGTGAATTATATTTGAGTCTCGTGGTGACATTTTTTTCGTTGTGGACACATAAATTGATTGTTTTTAGGACAAAAAAGGTAAAATTACAGATATATAAAATCAGATGAAGGCTTAGAGATGGTAGGAGCTCCATAAAACCTAGAGAAACATAATCTTCCAAATTTGATCAGAGAGAAGATTGGATCCTTAGAGTTGTAGGATTGAAATATAATAATCGATCCATATATGTGATTGATTCATAAGAACCAGACTAGTTAAGAAAAAGGTGTAGCCTTTAAGGATTGAGGACAATTTCCTTTGTAGGTTTATATTGTTAGGTAGCAAGAGAAAAAAAGATAATAAACATAAAATCAAACTGAGAACATCAAACCAAACACAACACAACATTAATCACACAATTGACATAATGATTTATGTGGAAAACCAATATGGGAAAAAACCACGGGGCAATGATAATCGATATTCATATTATTCAAGGGAGAATTACAATACCCAACCTAGGCATACAACCATCCTCTCATCTCATACACATAACACCTTAGTATTGCGTCTTTCTCTCACACACTCACTACACATTGCACCATCACCTCTATGGGTATGCTCATATATATAGAATCTCTCAAACAATTAGACTAACTGATTATAATTAGATCCACCAGTTACACAAGCTGTTCATAGAAGTGTGCATGCATGAACATTCATAATGTAGGTACATGCATGTGCATGTGACTACATGGGAAATTCATTGGCATGTTTGCAACAATATCCACCTTCAAAAAAATTTACCTGACATATCATGCCCTTAATTAATCTTTTTTGCAAGCCAAGAGAATCAAAACACCATCACAGCTCCACAAATTCTCTAATAATACCATTACATGAACATGCTTGCACAATTCACTCTAGTATGGACCATTCTTCCTCCATCAATAACATGTCTAATAAACCGATGCACTTGTCCCATTTTGATATGTTGGACCTTTAGTCAAATGCATAACACTTTGACCACCACAGAACACCAAATCCTATACCTTTCCAAACTTACCCAATAGATCCTTGCATTCTTGAAAGATATAACCTGAGGTAGGTCTCCTCTTGTCCAAATATCATGAATCATAACCACAAACTAAATCATTGCAACCACTGTAGGTGATACATGTGATTCTATGTTTGAAGCACCCATTTCCATGTTCTTCACCTTGTTTTTCCATGTGTCTACTGAAAACACCAACTGCATGTGAAATGCTGACAATTTCCCATCACAATCATCAAACTTCCTACTAGCACATAATACTTGAGACATATAACCCTTTTCTTATTCATTAGTTAGGACATATAAATGAAGATAACTTACAATGGAAATCCAAAGGGATTTTGCCAGTTTCACATTATTCATACTGAATTTCCTGACTATCTTCGCCACATACTTCTATTGTGATAACCAAGCTTACCATATTTCCTGTCTCTTTGTATTTCAATGCCCAAGATTTATTTTGTTGCTCCCAAATACTTCATAGCAATGTCCTAACCAACTGATCCAACCTGTTGACCTCAACCATGATTGTGCTTGCAACATGAATAACATATAATACCAAGATAATGAATATACCATAAACACAATGGTTATACTCACTTCTTGTAAACTTTGTCTCACCATGAAGTAATCAAACATCTTGTACCTTTTTCCTAGCATGCTTCAGGCCATACAATGATTCTTAAGTTTGCAAACAAATCTTCCGTTGCGATTCTGAACCAACTGTTCTGGTTGTTCTAAATACATCCCCTTATCCAAAAAACTCCATGTAAAACAATTTTAACATCTAGTTGTACTAACACAACTAGTATTAACACAACATGAGTAGAAACAAGCTTTTAACAATTGGTGAGAAACTTTCATGGAAATCAATACCTTCCAAATACCCTTCTACTACCAATCATGATTTGAACCTTTCATATTTTACTATGCTTGATTTTATAAAAGGAGATTCATCAAACATTGCATCTTTGTCCATGATGATTATGTGGGTAGTAGGATCCCACAGTATGCATCTCTTAACATCATCACCATATCAAAGATCTACCTGTTTGATCTGGGTCCTACTTAGAATGTTGATAAAAACATAAGCATCACAACTGAATAATTTCACATTTGAGTAATTACCAGATGACATGTTCATACCTCTTCCAGAATATTCCAATGTTTTGCAAACTGATGGTGACCGAGTTACCATATAACACAATCGCTTATATCCACAACTTTTGCTGCAACTTGGAATTACTGAAAATGCCTATTCGATCCCATCTTCCTTGCAATAATTTCTAGGTTCCATGGATATGAAACTACCTTCATCAAATATTCTCAAACACTTGATTGACCTACCAACACATCTACATTTCTACAAACCCACCTTTCTAACCTGGACACACTGCTTCATCTCAAACTTTGCATTCGAACAACTTTTACCAAATCCATCCAAACCAACCCAAGTGAACCTTTGTTGCTCACCTCTAGGGACTTTATACTAGAGTCTCAGTGCTCCACCTTAACATTAACATTCCCTTGATCAAATCTGAGAAAGCCAACCAAGTAATCCTTTATCACTTACCTCCAGGCCCATTTATGATGGATTTTACCAAGCATTTTATAGGCTCCATTACATGCAATCCATGGACACAATACCACGAGATACATAAAGAACATGGACCCGAAAAAACCAAAAAACCAGATTTAACTCATTAACTTTTTTACCAAGTCAAGGTTAACCCAACATACACCCCCTCTCGCCCCCCACATATTAAATCTACCTAAATCTATGTCTAGAATTTTCATAGGTGACCTAATACACTAGGGGTATGCATGCATATCCAAGTCTTACAGACATATGCCCATTTACACGCAATCAATAGTTTTTACAACTCCAAATTAAATACATTTTTTTATTTATTTCACGGTGACTCAACCATCACCGCCATGCACATTCTATGCGAACACAGGTAGTGAAACACAATAGATAGAAAAAAAATCATCAACCATACATGTAGCTGCATTTTCTTCTTTTGTGGAGTCCTCTTTGGATGATTGTTGTATTTTCCAACAATCCTTCTTGAGATGCCCATATTTGCCACAAAACCAACATTTTCTCTTACCCTTACTATCTTTTGACTTAGACCTAGCTGTACCTTTTTGATCGTTCCCTCCTTTTGTAGATCAACCTCTCACCACCATTGCATCTTCTGTTGAGGTTTCCCTACTAGATATTTTCCTCATCTCCTCAAACAACAAAGCTCCCACAACATTGTCATAATCAATGGCATCTGTTGAACTAAACCACATAGATGACCAGATGATCCCAAGACTCGGGAAACGAACACATTAGTGTAACCACGTTGTCCTCATCTTTGTACATTACATCCATACTAGATAATTGGCAAATCAAATTATTGAAAACATTCAAGTGATCAACAGTTTTTGTACCTTTTTTCATCTGCAAGTTGTACCACTGCCTCTTCAAGAAGATTTTTTTCGTCAAGGACTTTGTCATATACATACTCTCCAGTCTATTCCACAAATCTTATTTTGTTTCCTCTTCAGCGATGTTAAACAACACTTCATCTGTCAAACACAAACAAATGGTACTGAGATATCTCGCATCCAAATCTTCTAAGTCCTTGTCTATCATGCTTGCCAGTTTCTTTATCTTTCTATCCAACGCCTTTTGCAATCCTTGTTGCATAAGTAAATCCTCCATATTGAGATTCCATAGCACAAAGCTATTCTTGTCATTGAATTTTTCCACCTTAAACTTAGAACTCTACACTTTCGCCATTAACATAAAACTCCAAAACCACTGCTTATAAAACCAAGCCTTTATATGGATAAATAACCTTATAGTTCAAGATTGAACCCAAAACTAATGGTTAAAAGGTTTTAAAAAATATTTAATAAATATTTGACACCTTAATAAAACCTTTTACCCAAAACCACAAAAAAGTTCAACTCTTAAACTGATAATATTCTAATACATATACTCCACTCATACCTAAAAACAATATTTCAAGCATAAAAATAGTCACGCTTTTGTACTTCAGGTGCATAATAATAAAAAAAAAGGGTTTCTTTCATACAATGCTATATGCATACACCTACATATATATTACCTTCAATATATATTAACTTCCATGGTTACAGCTCCCATCGTAAAGAATAAACAATGATGAAGTCAGGTTATCTAACCACCCAATAAGTGTAGAGTGCGAGGAACACAAGTTTATCATTGTTATCATGACTCATGCACACTATAATTAGGGATGATCCACCAATATCGCTTCTGCCACAAGCCCTGGGGAGTGATGATATCCAAAATTTGGGAGATATAAAGTTTGGGTATGATTATTGCCTCCTTTTTACAAGCTTACATGTGATAGGAAAGAAATTATCACCTCTGCATATGAATCCTTTCCTTTTACTACTGATTTCCTCCACTGAAATACATAGACTACACATTTGGCTTCCTCCTGCACTCAAAAGTTTTTTTTTTTTCATACTTGCAGTGCATCAAGCAAGCTATCTCAATAGAACAATGTCTCAAACAACATAGCATGCTCTCATTCTTTTTCACAGAAGTCGCCCTGCAGATCCCACTCACTCATGAAATGAATTTCTCACCTTAAGCTCTGATACCATTTGTTAGGCAGCAGAAGCAAAACAGAGCATAAACAAAACATAAAACTGAGAACATCAAACCAAACACAACACAACAACAATCACACAATTGACATAGTGATTTATGTAGAAATCCACTACAGGAAAAAACCACGGGGCAATGATAATCAATATTCTTATTATTCAAGGGAGAATTACAATAGTCATCCCAGGCATACAACCATCCTCTCCTCTCATACACACAACACACAAGTGTTGCATCTTGCTTGCACTCACTCACTACACATTGCACCATCACCTCTATGGGTATGCTTGTTATATAACATCTCTCAAACAATTAGACTAACTGATTATAATTAGATCAACTAGTTACTCAATCTGTTCATAGAAGAGTGCATGCATGCACATTCCTAATATAGTTGCATGCATGTGCATGTGACCACATGGGAAATTCATTGGCATATTTCCAACATATAAAACAACTAATTCATTTGAAGCTACCTATGATTTTATTTGTGAATTGGGGATACTGAGTAGGGTGTTTCTACATCCAATGTAATGAGTTTATATATCTCAGATCTTATAGGTATTGGCCCTAATGGGGCTATCAATGGCTATCAAATCAAGTACATTGTGGATCCATGATGTATATAAACTATAAAATCATGGTCATGAATCAATACATGATGGATCCATGTCAAAATAAGTTCATAGCCATGAAAGGATACATAATGGAACTATGTTTTAGTCATGCTTTGGTGTACATCAAGAGACAACTAGAATTGTGCAAAGAAGAATTTGGTTCTCCATGGTACTAGTGTAGTATAAAGTAGTGGTATTGTAAAAAAACTTGGGTTATATAACTAATGAGGGATATGACCACAACCCATGGTCCTCAGTCAAAATTTGTCACAATAGAATATACAACATATGAATAGATGTGTCATAATTAAACATGGGAGAAACTATTTAGTCATGGGAAATTCAAGAATATCATTTCGAGACATGAGGTAACCTATGGATATTGATAATGGGTAACAAGCTACCTATTACATTCTAACAAATCTAAATAAATTTGTTGGTGTTGAACACTTGTTAGAATTAACCAATTAGGGGTCATTGATCATTACCCACTATGAAGGGAAAGGGAATCTTCTATTGATCATTGCAAGACATATGGCACTAGAAGGGTCTCTAAATTTTGCTTCCATAGAAAATTGGTTGAAGTCAATATGCAGATATTCATCAGAAGGACATGCATGAGGAAATTATTGATCAACGAACATGAGATAGGATCAAGAAATGGTATGATTTGATGTCTTCAATAGTAAATTGAGAGAGTATACAAATTTCTAATGCACCAAATGAAAATAACACAAAATAATGACCCACTGATCAATGATCATTAATGAAAATAATTGTCAAAGGTGAGTCATTCCATCATTAATTAAAATGGAATCCAAGGTACACAAAAAATCTCACTATGCAAACATTATAGGTTTGGCATTGAAGATACGAAAAACCATTTAGTTAGTGACCACTAATGAATGCC